>JAFVLL020042948.1:197327-305329 GCA_021397915.2 Tor tambroides
TCTAAAATATATGAAAGTCTAATGTTTATCAGTACATTACAGAAAATAATGAACTTTATCACAATATGCTAATTTTTTGAAAAGGACCTGTGTATATATATATATATATATATATATTACCACAGTTCACTCAAGGCCATTCATTACAGTGATTTTACTATAGTTAAGGGATGTTGTTTGCTTTTCTCACCGAAGCCGTCAGAACTGTCACGGAGCAAGACATTCAGCACTTTGAGCGACATTCTTAAACGGGTCAATGCACGTGCGAGTTCCTCAGGACAGCAGAGGACAGACAACCCGACGCCAGGCATCAGCAAATCCACGCTGGACCTCAATATACAGCGTTCAGACATGCCATCGAATGCTCGAACCACCGTAAGAGAGAACCAGATTTCTCATTCATATGCGCTTTCTGTGCCAGCTGTTGGGATAAAAGATAAACACACAATTAGCCCTAAAAGAGCCATAAAACCACTGATATTTCAGGCATATTTCATGTCACTATTCATAGAATTTATTTCCTTGAACCACATCTGTGGCATGTGTGTTGTTATAATTGTTGTCAGTTATTACTTATTCCTTAGTAAACAGTAAACATGTTTACAGTAAATACATGTACCACTGAAGCCTAGAAGAGAAATATTCTAGATGTAAAATATACAATATCACACTGTCTCAAAAGTACACACAAAGTTTAGTTTTTTTTTTTTTTAAGTTAAATTAATAATTGTATTAAAGTAGGGTGCAATATATTGATCAAAATGACAATAATTTATCACAATTTCAGCAATAAAGAAATAAGTAAACAAATAAAATAAAATAAAATAAGCAACACAACTGTTTTCAAGATTTATACTAATAAGAAATGTTTTTTGAGCAGCAAATCAGCATATTAAAATGATTTCTGAAGGATCATGTGACACTGAAGACTGGAGTAATGATGCTGAAAATTCAGTTTCAATAAGTTTTAAAACATATTCAGTTAGAAAATAGTTGTTTGAAATTGTAAAAACTTTACTTTACTGTATTTTTGATCAAATAAATGTTGAGCCAAAGAGACTTTTTAAAAAAAATCTTACCAACTTACTTTTAAATAAACAACTTTTTTTTAAGGCAGTAACATTACATTGCTTTAAAAATGTGCATGATTAGAAGTTCATGCTCTTAGAATTTAATTAATGTAATTAAATTTAAATGATATTTATTTTATTTTAATTTATATGTGAGGCTGGTCCACTCAAAGTGAATAAGTGAGCCAGATGTTCCTTTAGAGCTCTAAGAAATGACCCACTTCTGTTGTCTTTCAGAACTGTGATAATCTGCCCCTGACTCCAGCTCTGGCACTTATGAAAAAGAGAAACGATGAGATAAAATCGGGACTGTTGAGGAGCATGCCCAGTGTTTTTACACCGGGATTCAGAACTCCCAACTTTGGCCTGCAGAGGGAGACATGGAGGTCTCCATTCAGAAGCCATAGAAGTGAGGAGGAGCACTGATGTTATGCAGGAAACCCCAGACAATGACATCACCAGTGTTACAATAATTCCCACATATTTAAATATCTAAATGTTACTGTAATAAGCAGGGCTGCAAGTAAAAAGGGATTTTCCTGCTTACAGAGAATAAATATTCATCGCTTGGAAAAATAAGACTATTAATATATGCCTGATTTAAATGTGTTATTGAAAGATGGGATGGACTGTCTGAATTTAAAGGCCAAATGTTTATACTGCCTACTGTTTAACATATACCTTCATTTTAACTAGATTTATCAAATTGAATACCACACAGAATTTTAAAGGCTGGCTCTTTCTATTCAAATATACGGTGCCCGTGAGGGGTCGTATTCGGTTCACTTAGTTTTGTCGTGGCCACGAGATATTAATTCGTGGGAACGTCATATTAACTTGTGGGAACATGATGATATGTCGTGGCCACGAGATCGTTTTGTCGAGGTAACAATATCATTATGTCGTGGCCTCAGATGTTATGTTGAGGGAGCAACATCCATTTCTCGTGGCCACGAGTTTGTGTAAACAAACCTACGTAACCATAGCAACCCGGGATTATCAGGGATTCATTAATATTTTATTTTGAATTAAGAAATTATTATATTAATTATTATAGAAATTATTACGTAATTAAATTATTATATTGACCATAGGCTACGGACTGTAGGCAATTGCACGCGAATGTAACCAGCATTTGAATTATCACAAATAGGCTAAATGTTACATAAAGTACATAAAATAAAATAGACCTACAAGAAAACATTTTTATCCATCAGTCTTACTAGCTGTGTCCATTAACTGATCGTCTTTTTACGTAATATTTGTATATTATTATTAGCCAATTATTATATTTTTATATTCGTTTTTTCCCTTCATTTCGATCTCTTTACATAACGTTCTGAACAGTTTTGTAAATAAGCCTACTGTAAATGCTCGACATAAAGCTTTGATTATGCTGACTGGAATTTATAGCCAATATTTCTCTTTTTTCTGCGAATTAATAATTATTAATATTATAGCCTACTGCCTAGTGTTTTGTTGAGGAATTAATCAATCATTCACGTAGTTTCATTTGTAAATGAAAACACAACACGCTCATTTATCATCATGCACTGGCATAAATAGCCTACAATCATAAAGTATTGGCATAATTGTCAGGCGTTTGCAGTATTTGCAAAATATATGGTAGCAAATAGCATAATGATACAGAACATTAATTAGGTAAAGAGATACAGGAATTGAAAGGGGAAATAATAAAATATTATATAGGCTATGAAATAAATATAAAAATATAGCCCTAACAAGTTAATATAACCTAATAATAATAATATACAAATATTAAATGAAATGTTTAATGTTAATAAAAATGTTTTATTAATCTCGGATAATCCCTGGTTGCTATGGTCACATAGGTTTGTTTACACATTAAACTCGTGGCCACGAGAAATGGCTGTCGTTCCCTCAACATAACATCTTGAGGCCATGACATAAGGATGTTGTTACCTCGACAAAACGATCTCGTGGCCATGACATAATATCATGTTCCCACGAGTTAATATGACGTTCCTACGAATTAATATCTCGTGGCCACGACAAAACTAAGTGAACCGAATTCGACCCCTCACGGGCACCGTACAAATATGCTGTTTAAAGTCAGCATGAAATTGTTTGCAGTTCGTTTTACTTTTGTACATCTATTGGTTGAAAAGGAAAGTTGATTCAGAGGTTTTGCAGATTTTTTTTCCTTTTGGAATAATATGCACTGATGAATCATTCAAAATAAGATTAGGAATCAAAAAATAATAAATAAATAAATAATAATAATACACTGTAAATTAAAAAAGTTTTTTTTTTTAAAGTTGTACATAAACTAAAACCACTGGAGTATATTTTACAAGAAAATACTACTTCAGTCTTTCTACTTCAAAATTTGATGTTTACTGTAATTCAATGTGTTACTTGATGTTTCTTTGTAATTATCTGTAATATTTACTAGAAATTTTTGAGTGAAACATGTTTCAAAGTAAATCCTAATCCATTTTTTTTTTTTAATTTTATGTTGACTTTAAATCATTAGACCTGTCTGGATGGGCTGCTAAGATTAAATAGAAATAGGAAACAAGTTTGTTATGTTACAATAGAAAATTTGATTTAAGTACTAAAAAAACCAGTGGATTTGTAATTGTAAATGTCAATCATTGCATTGTTTTCCCTGATATAAAATATATTTAAATGGCATAGATTTTACAGTGGTTGTGGTTCCCCTTTCAAAAATGAAATTAAAGAAATTATTTTATTACCAAAGAGAAAGGAATATCCCTGCACTTTTGAACTGGCTCGTCATCATTTAGGTCTATGAAAAAAAAAAAAAAGCTGATGAGTCACTGTCAAACACACTTTATGCTTCTGTGTGCGTGTGTGTGTGTGTGTGGATGTGGGTGTATTTGTGACGTTGAGGAACTTACAAATGTGGTGTCACGTGTGAGCTCTTCAGACTTTGTATAGACGCAGCTCACTAGAGCAGATCAGTATTCTATTAGAGACGTGTGTGTGTGTGTGAAGTGTGTTAACAGACGGACGTGTTGTGGAGGATGAAGCTGCTCCATGGACTGATCCTGGCTGCGGCTGTCCTGGTTCTGGCTGCAGGACACAGTGTTGAATCTGGATGTCTGGACTTTGACTTTGATTTGAGGGACTCCAATATCAAGTGCTGTAAGAAGTGTAAACCAGGTGAGTTTTGAAAAGCTTTGAGATAGTGACTGACAACAAAATGACTGAGAGGCTCAGATGTAAAAATTGAATACACTGTTGCTGATTTGTGATGGAGAAAGTGGAAGTAGAATGAAGGTGTGTTATCAAGCACCACCACTGGAGTCAATGGAAATGTAGGTCATTGTGTGTTTAAATACACATTAAGACTGTGATATAAAGTGCATCTTTCCCCTCATGATCATGTGCAATCATGTGATAATAACCACATCTGAGGTTCACTTTCGATTTGATTATTGTGCATCAGAGATGTCTTTCCACCAGAAGGAAAGTCTGTTTGATGTAGAATACAGAGTGAGGTTCAAAAGTCCACTTGTGAAGAATTGTGTGTTATTTAAATTAGGCTATTAATTTGTTCTGCTGCAAATAAGCATAATAATTGAAAAACTCATGCCACTCATTTATTCATTAGGTTAGTCAACTAGAAACAGTGCATATTCTTCATCAATTTATATGTTCATTTTTTTTAGACTATGCTTCATTCATTTCCAGATGTTCAAAGTGTATGTGTGTGTTTGTTGCAGGAAACCGTCTTGTTGCTAGGTGTGGTCCAGATGCAAATGCTCTGTGTACTCCCTGTAAAAAAGACAACTTTATCACTGACGGAAACCCGTACGTGTGTAAGATATGTGATCAGTGTACTGCAGGTACAGCATTTATTTTTCCTTTTTAACTGATGTTCAGACCGTCCTCACATTTAAAATGCCCGATACTTCCACGTGTTCTGCGCATCCCCATAAAAAAAAAATGCCAAAAGCGCCCTTTACTGACAAATTCTGAGGATGCTTAAATGTGTGGGTGGGTCTTAGGGAAAGGGACCAATCAGGTTGCAGCTTAACTGTCGAGAACTCTGCAAGTTCTTCGTATCATTTTTTATATTTAGACCACTTTAATTATTGATTACTATCAGGCTGTGAAGACACTTTCAACCAGTATAACAAAAAATGTTAACGAAAACTTTACCTAGCCTAGCTATAAAAAAAAAGTCTGAATTGTGAGGCAGAAAGTCAGAATTGCAAAGAAAAAAAGTCAGTATTGTGAAGGATTAAAGGGGTAGTACACCCAAAAATGAAAATTCTGTCATTAATTTCTCACCCTCATGTCGTTCCAAACCCGTAATACCTTCGTTCATCTTCAGAACACAAATGAAGATATTTTTGATGAAATCTGAGCACTTTCGACAGCAACACAACTGATACATTCAAGGACCAGAAAGGTAGTAAGGATATTGTTAAAATAGTCCATGTGACATCAGTGGTTCAACCGTAATTTTATGAAGCTACGAGAATACTATTTGTGCTCAAAGAAAACAAAAATAACTACCTTATTCAACAACTGCATTGTGGAAATCTCATGAATGGCGGCAGACGGTTACGCGGAGGAGAAGAATTTTTGAATAAAGTCGTTGAACGTGTCAGTTGTATCTATGCAGGGTCAGAAAGTTCTCGGATTTCATCAAAAATATCTTAAATTGTTTTTGTGAAGATGAACGAAGGTGTTACGGGTTTGAAACGACATGAGGGTGAGTAATTAATGACACAATTTTCATTTTTGGGTGAACTATCCCTTTAGTTTGCAATTTTGAGAAGAAAAGTCAAGCTTGTTTCCACCACAAACAAATAAATGAAATCAAAATTGTGAGATAAAAAGTCACAGTTACCGTTTTTATTTTTTATTTTGCAAACAAGCTTCCATAGTTAATAGACTGACCCAAATTTTAGCTTCATGAAATTGTGTGTTAAGGTATAATTTTGTCATCACGACATGCGTTTGTGTATGATTTTCAATTTGAACAGTCACAGTATCGGTCACATTAGGAGCTTAGAACACGTTTGGTTCTGTGCTATTCATGTCTAGAGTCACATAGATGAGATTCAGTTTTGAAAACTATGGTGAATGTAGCTGCTTGTGTTTTGATGAGGTCTTGCTCTCCTCCTCTGCTCCAGGAAACATGCAGGTGAAGGAGAATTGCAAAGCCAACAGTGACACAGTTTGTGAGTGTAAACCAGGATATCGATGCGCTAATGACAAATGCTCTAGCTGCATTGAGGAGTGTGGCAAGGGACACCAGCCCAATGGAACAGGTGAGTTTGAATAGAGACAACTGATCAGTCTTTTGTTATTAATAACTAATACACATCTGACTGCAAACATCTTTCTTGTATGAATTCACAAGGCTGTGAGTCATGTCCTGCAGGGACGTACAATAACAAGATCCATCAACAGTGCGTGAACTGGACCAAGTATGAAAAATCATCATTTACCTTATTTTCATTCACCTACTCATGAACTGCTGATGAAGCTACATATCTCAAGCAATGTTAAATGCTGTATCTCTCAACCCACAGATGTACGCAGCCAGATCATCAAATAATTGTGCCTGGAAATGCATACACAGATGTAATCTGTGGCCTTAAACCAGATACCAAACCAACAGTGTTGCCAGCAAGTGATGCAGAAAGCAGTATGTATAACAGAAATAAATGTGGGCATAATAGTGACCACATTGAAACTGACCTCACTGATATCATAGGAGGATATGTAAAACCATAAATTTTGTTTCCATTGCCACTGTTGCTCTTTGCTACAGAGGTCACTGCTATTTTCATCATCTTTGCGCTCATCAGCATAGCAATACCTGTTGCTACAGTCCTCTTCCTGGAATGGAGAAGAGGAAAGGCCACTCATAAACCCCATATTGAAAAGGCAACTCTTGCAGGTAAACATCTTTGTGTGCTTTCTTTAGTTATTCAGCACATAGGTTTGCTGGAGCGCTCTTATATCTTCATGAACCTTTCTAGCATGAACTTGTTTTTCTGTGTGTCTTTTTCTCAGCAGGAGGACAGACTCAAAGGTCTCTTCTTGAGGAGCCCAGCTTCTGTTTTCCTCAGCAGGAACATGGCGGCAGCAATCAGAGTTCGACGGCCTCGCTGGTCTCGCAGGATATCGGGCCTTTGGAAGCATGAACTTGTGTTCTGTAGCAAGCTGAACATACACTACCAGTCAAGTTTTTGAACAGAAAGATTTTTAATGTTTTTTTAAAGAAGTCTCTTCTGCTCACCAAGCCTGCATTTATTTGATCCAAAGTACAGCAAAACCAGTACAATTTTGAAATATTTTTTACTATTTAAGTGTCACATGATCCTTCAGAAATCATTCTAATAAGCTGATTTGCTGCTCAAGAAACATTTATTATTATTATTATTAATATTATCAATATTTTTTCAGGATTCTTTGATGAATAGAAAGATCAGAAGATTAGCATTTATCTGAAATAAAAAGCTTTTGCAACATTATACACTATACCACTCAAAAGCTTGGAGTCAGTCAAAAAAATTTTTTGGGGGGTGGGTATTATAGAAATGAATACTTTTATTTAGCAAGGATGCTTTAAATTGATCAAAAGTGATGATAAAGACATTTATAACCTTACCAAAGATTTCTATTTCAGATAAATGCTGTTCTTCTGAACTTTCTATTCATCAAATAAACCTGAAAAAATTATACTCAGATGTTTTCAACATAATAATAATAATATGTTTTTTTGAGTAGCAAATCAGAATAGTAGAATGATTTCTGAAGGATCATGTGACTGGAGTAATGATGCTAAAAATTTAGCTTTGAAATAACAGGAATAAATTAAATTTTAAAATATACTCAAATAGAGAACAGTTATTTAAATAGTAAAAACATTTCAAAATTGTGTACTTTGGATCAAATAAATGCAGGCTTGGTGAGCAGAAGAGACTTCTTTAAAAATCTTTTGACTGGTAGTGTAAATGAGCATTCATTTGTAGTTATATGCAGATATGTATAATGTCTATGTAATGTGTAATTTATTTACTGAATTCTACCGGAATCCTGTCATTAAACTGTATTCATGATGTTTTTGCCATTAAAGCAGCTGAAGTATTTAAGATGTTGTTGAATGTACTATGTTTTAATATTATGCCCATATTCTGAAACAATACATTTTGTACTTAAATGGTTTACTGCTAAGAATAAAACCTTGCTCAAAATATGCTCAGATGAGATAATTTTATGAAAACGTAAAATTTTTACACATATTTGTGGATTTCTTTTTTGTAATATAAGACCTGCAAAGTATGAGTTCAGTAGCTCTTTAGCCTTTCGGAAAAGTGGTGTTCAGTCTCGAAATGTGCTCAAATGATTTTTTTTTATGAAAACATGTTACAAAAAAAGAGAAAGAAACTCAAATAGGAGTCCTTTGAACTTCATACAAGTTCAATTGCCCTCTTTTCCTTTAAGAATGCTCAAAATGTGCTCAGATTACTTTTATGCAAACATGTAAGCTGTTAACATATTACAAAAAAGAAATCCTCAAATATGAGACCTGCAAACTCAGCAGCTTAGAGTTGGGAGTTCAATAGCGCTTTAGCCTTTCAAAAAAGAGGTGTTTAGTCTCAAAATGTGCTCAAATGACTTTTATTATGAAAACGTGTACAATGTTAAAACATATTACAAAAGAAAAAGAAAAAAAACTCAAATATGAGACTTATGAACCACACAGGTTGTTTGCCGCTTTTCCTTTAAGAAAAGAGGCATTCATGCTCAAAATGTGCTCAGATGACTTTTATTATGAAAATATGTAAGATGTTAACACATTACAAAAACAAAAAACACAGAAATCCTCAAATATGAGCCGTCTAAACTCAGTATGGGTTCAGTTGCTCTTTAGTCTTTCAGAACAGAGAGGCGTTCATGCTGCTGACGTCATCGCCATGCTGCACATGCACAAAAGGTTAGAGTATGTGTGCGGGGTGCAGAGACCTCTGCACTGAAATATTGTGGGCTGTCAGGATGTGACAGTGTTTGATATTTTATTTCAATACCATCAGAATTCCCCTGCATAGCATTAATTCAAATCCACTAAATTTCCAACTGCAAAACCCCTGAATTTTCACATTCTGGTAAAAGACTTCTCAGGGTCTTTTCTGACCTCAGACCTTCGGATGATTGTTTCTCAATAATATCAGTAAACACAGACTTGCTGTTCTTTTTTAGAACTGAAAATGAGGAACACTCATTTACAATACAAATGTGCACTAAAACCCTTGGAAAATGCTGAAATAAGGTGATTGTGACAACACAAATATAGCAGACATAAGGCATTATATCCCTTATACAAACATAAAATAAAAGATCTATGGTGTCTTCTCCATTAATGAATGATTTTTTCCAGTTTTTTTAAACTTGTGTTAGTTAACAAAGATGTTATTCCACTGCATGTACATTAAATGACTAAACAAATACCTGAAGATGAAAAAAAAAAAAACTGTAATACAGGCATTTAAAGGCAAGGTAGGTGATTTGGTTCAAAAACATTTTTTGTTATGCTGCTTGAAAGTCTCTTCACATCCCAATGACTATAAGTTAAGTGGCCTAAATGTATTTATATCATCTGTGGAAGGCGTAGGACCATAAATTGTGTGGCTTTGGAGAGTGATTTGCAGGGAGGGTGGGATCTTATGCTTTCAGAGCTAGCTTGCTTTTGCTAGCCTCTCTGAAATCGCCTACCCTACCTTTAAAACAGGTTTTTAATCATCATATAATGAAGGAACATTGCCTCAGTGTATTTTAATAGATTAAAAGTTAGTGCTTTTCTTTAATTATGTACATCTCCCTTTGTGCCGTCATGTTGTGTGATGCCAATGATAAAACCATGAATTGTTACTCAGTCTAACACTGTATTGTAGTCTGGATTCGACAATACTTGTTTAGACACTCAAAAGACAATGCTACGTCAGTCACATGTTCACTGTTGTTTACAGTTCTCTTTCTTGTCTTTGGCTTTGTGACGTCCTGCTTTGTCACTCTGCCTTTTAGTTGGTGGTATGAAGGTGGGTTCTGGTAAATAGTCATAAAAGATGCTGTGCGGGTTACGAGGGGCCAAACGTACATCTGCTGAGAAAACAGGAAATGGCTGCTGATGTGGCACAAATACAGTTATTGAACTTTCCTATTATATAACAGTTTGTTCATACCTGACGGGGGGCTGGTGGAAATTTGGCTCTCGCGCTTCCTAGCTTTGAACGTTGGGTCCAGTTCTTCTGCAATATTGTGTAAGTGTTGGTTTCGGCTGAAAAGAGATGAAGTGCAAAGATACTGTAAGTGTTGAGAGGCGTGTGAATGTGTGTGATAAAGAACATGTGACTTACAGCGCAGTGCATGATGGGCTTGGTAGATGGCTTTCAATGGTGTAGTCTTCCTCTTCTACGGGTGAATGCAGTCCGTCTGAGTTCAGCCTCTCTCGCAACATCTGAAGAGCCTGAAATGGAGACAACATGGCCCAAAAGATGAAACTAGATTACAAAATGTCCATTTACACTAAAACAGAAATGTGAAACAAATTGCAAAAGAAATGTCCCTCACAATTCAGATTTTTTCCTCACAGTAATAAGAAAAAAGCCAGAATTGTGAAATATAAACTCAGAATTGCACAATTCAGAATTGCAAAAAAAGAGTTGCAAGATATGAAGTCAATTAAATGAATTTTTTTTTTATCCCGTGCTGAAAAGAATCATATTTTAGAAAGATATTTTTCATGCTTCGCTTCAGAAGGCCTTTATTAACCCCCTGGAGCTGTGTGAAGCAGTTTTTATGATGGATGGACACACTTTATTTTGCTTCAAAATCTAGACCACTATTCACTACCATTATTACGACGGTGTTTTAGTGCCACGTTAAGAAAAAACAAAAAAATCTGAGATTAAAGTCATAATATTTTGAGAATAAAGCTGAAATTACAAGAATAAAGTCAAATAGTACAGGAATAAAGTCGAAATATTTCGAGAATGAAGTCGAAATTAAGAGAATAAAGTCGAAATATTTCAAGAATAAAGTCAAAATTATGAGAATAAAGTCGAAGTGTTTCGAGAATAAAGTCAAAATGTTTCAAGAATAAAGTCAAAATTACGAGAATAAAGTCAAAATTACGAGAATAAAGTCGAAATATTTCGAGAATAAAGTCAAAATAATGATAATAAAGTCGAAGTGTTTCAAGAATAAAGTCAAAATGTTTTGAGAATAAAGTCAAAATTATGAGAATAAAATCGAAGTGTTTCAAGAATAAAGTCAAAATGTTTCAAGAATAAAGTCAAAATTATGAGAATAAAGTCGAAGTGTTTCAAGAATAAAGTCAAAATGTTTCAAGAATAAAGTCAAAATTATGAGAATAAAGTCGAAGTGTTTCAAGAATAAAGTCAAAATGTTTCGAGAATAAAGTCGAAACTACAAGAATAAAGTCAAAATATTTTGAGAATAAAGTCAAAACCATGAGAATAAAGTTGAAGTGTTTCAAGAATGAAGTCGAAATGTTTCTAGAATAAAATCGAAATTAGGAGAACTAAGTCAAACTATTTTGAGAATAAAGTCAAAATTACGAGAATTAATTCGTAGCAATAACAAGATTAAAGTTATAATATTTTCCTGTATACCTAGGATGGCTTGAGCGTGAATAAATCATGGGTAAATTTTCATTTTTGGGTGAACTATCCCTTTAATGCCATATAATACAGAAACCTATATTGGAAATGTTTATGCATTTACATGCTTTACTTAGCAGAACTCTTATATAAAAACAATAAAATGCTTGAGGTTGTCATGAAAATGATCTTGTGTTCTTATCATTTTTTTATGTGTGAAGTGAATGAGGTTGATTCAGACCTTCCTGGTTGTGATGTTTCCTTCATCTCTTGGTTCAGCAGGTCTGGTCTGGATCTCTAGGTCTTGTGGCCGGTTTTTGACTCTTCTCTGATGGTGCTGCATGTAGTGGGCGATCTCCTGATGAGCATTGAGGCACAGAGGAGTTACAGAGTTTATATTTACTTAGCTGTTTGAGTTTGACAACATGAAAATATGGAGCTGTATATTACAATTGCTATCAATCCGTTTATCATTCCAGATGATGTTTGTACCTCATCTTGGGCTACTTGGGCCGCAATGAAATCCACCTCTGATCCGGAGCTCTGAGGAAACTGCTGAACAAAAAGACATGATAATAAATAATGTTGTTAAGTAATACTGGTCCCGAACCCTACACAAACCTGAAGTTATAGAAAAACTAACCCCATCCCGGTCCCAAACCAGACTCGGGTCAATCGAGTAGCAGACCAGTGTCTGTGTAAGTATTCAATATAACATACCTCTCTGTGAGGCAGCATATCCTCTTCCTCCTGAAGTCTACGGGCCAGCTCAGCGTCCTGAAGCACCTGCTCCCAGACTTCCAAACCTGACAGAGGGAGAGCAAAACCAGTTGTGCAAAATGTGATGCATGCATTCACATCAAGCATTTGTGAGAAAAAAACAGTTACCTTCACAGAGTGGAGAAACACAGTCATTGTCACTGTAACCAGCAGCAGCCCTCTGTCGTCTCATCTCCAGTTCTTCTTCTTCCTGTAGCTGTTTAGCGATTTCCTGTTGAGAAAACAATTCACACACTCATTCAGACCGATGCATGATGTTTTTTAACAGTCCAGTATAATCATAACTGTTCAAATCAACAGCAACAGCAAAAAAAAACAAAAAAAAAAAACATACAACACGTCCATAATGTGACATATTTCCAACTGAGTCTGAAATAAATGTGAGCAGGAACTTCATTTATTGGAAATTGATTGGATTGCAAAAAGTTAATAAGAAGGTTTGGTGACATCAGCTGAAAAGGACACCTGTCACATTTTGCATTTACTTCTTCAAAATAACGTTTATAAATCATTCACAATAAAACCAGGAACATAAATTGTAAAAGTAATACTGTACAGTGATTTCTATGGAAGCTAGAAAAAAAATAAACAGGTAATTTCTCACAATTCAGACTTTTCTTCTCAGAATTGCAATTCTAAGTTTATATCTGTCAGTTTTGAGTTTTTTTTCTCCGAATTGTGAGAAAAAAGTCGCAATTACTTTCTTTATTTTTATCCAGTGGCGGAAAGAAGCTTCATAAAAATCATAACTGAAACTGAAAAAGGTACTTTTGACTTTTTATCTCACAATTCAGACTTTTCTTCTCAGAATTGCAAGTTCTGGATCAGTTCTGAGATTAGTTTCGACTATTTATCTCACAATTCAGACTTTTCTTCTCAGAATTGCAAGTTCTCACAATTTCCAGTTTATATCTCATTTTTTTTTGTCTCACAGCACTGACTTTTTTCTCAGAATTGCAAGAAAAAATCTGAATTTATTGTGAATTTAGTCTTTTTTATTTTTTATTCTGAGGGCTTCCGTAGATTTCATCAAATCAAATTTATTTATAAAGCACTTTAAAAACCACACAGTGTACCAAAGTGCTGTACAGGCTAATACAATACAAAATAAAGATAAAAAACAGAATACAGTCAAATAAAAGAAAAAAAATATATAAATGTACATTTTATTTATAAACGAATAAAATATCATATTACAATTTATATTGACTTTTAGCAATGCACAGCTGACAGGCCTGAAGTGATAATGGCCAAACTGAATATATCTCTAATGCATCAGGATGGAAAAGGTGATATTCAAAGTCCTCAGTTTAGACACACAGATGCACACACATACATCTTGGTCTGAGTTTAATATCACACAGCAGAAGTGTCAAAGTGGGCTGTGAAACTTCCATCACAAAGTCACTCGAACAAAAACAACTCATCTTACAGCATGAAAAAGCAGGCTGACACCCACCAGAGGAGCTACAGGCCAGACCCGTGGAAAGTACAGCTCACACACCTACACACACACTATATGTGTGACGCCCACAGAGACACATTTTAGGACACATCGCCTGAGATCTGCTGAGTCCTTCAGACCTCATTTACACACTGACATCACGGAACAAAGCCACACAGAGCACATGAGCGCTAACATTTATTATAACGCCATCATACTGAGCAGCAGCCCTGAGAATAATGTTAGCCGTCTGATTCTGATTTTAGCGCTTGATCCTAACCAGTTTCCACCAAAACACCACAGTAACCACAGGCAGATCGAGTTACTACTGTAATATCAAAATAAATTCATACTGCATCATTTAAACAGCTTTCACAATTTGTGAATGTGAAATCTGACTGAAAAAACATTTACTGTAGTATTTTGGTAGATAATATGATTACCATGGTACATTTTTACACTGTTATACAGATCTGACACGTAAACTGACACAATGACACTGTTGATTCTTTATAAATGAAACAGAATAGGAAACATAAAAAATGGGTATTTTTCTCTACACCACCGTCTTAAGCAACAGGAAATGGGTGGCTAAATATGGGAAATAAAGACAGGAAGTGAGTTCACACGGTAAAAATAATCAACATTAGAAATGCAGATCATAATAGAAGTTAATTTAAAGTGGTTTTCTTAACTGGGAATAAATAAATAAATAGATATACACTAGACAAATAACACACACTATGAAGTATATACTTCATTTGTCCACTAGAGGACAGTAATGTAGAAAATGAGGTTTGTGCTTTAAATGTCACACTATTAATATGTTTTCACTCAGCTGTGTTTGCCGATCGTCCAGACAAGACAGGCCCTACCTTTGATCAATAAGATGTCTGGTTGTTCACCAGAGGGGGTTTTTGCCCACTGTAAAGCATGTACTGTATTTCTTGTAAATAAACTGAAAATTCCCCATTGGGAAAATCAATGCAATTACTACACAAATAAACACAACATCAGATGATGCCGTTATGTGGGCTCATGGGTATTCCAGTCTTGAAGCTGTTGGGTTTATTGGGGCAAACTAGTGTCCTACAGACTGAGGGGGTAAAGCATGGTTAGTTATGCTACAGCAATCAACATGCCCTCAGCAC
Source organism: Tor tambroides (assembly GCA_021397915.2). NCBI lineage: Eukaryota > Metazoa > Chordata > Actinopteri > Cypriniformes > Cyprinidae > Tor > Tor tambroides. The sequence continues at coordinate 212,428 of JAFVLL020042948.1, forward strand.
CATGGTGAGGCATTTCTCATTGTGCAGAGCTCTGGTGAAAGAGTTTCCGACCGGCCCACCCTCATTTCACAGTGGGAATGTGTGTCTAATCATAATCATACACATAATCAAACACACACATAAACAGTATAATGAGGGCCTCTCTTTGGCATTCAAACAGGCCTCCATATACAGTATACAGAAAGAACTGTGTATGTATGTGTATATACATACGTATATATATATTTCCTACCGTAAATATATCAAAACTTAATTTTTGATAAGTAATATGCATTGCTAAGAACTTCATTTGGACAAATTTAAAGGCGATTTTCTCAATATTTTTTTTCACCCAGATTTTCAAATAGTTGTATCCCAAATATTGTCCTATCCTAACAAACCATACATCAATAGAAAGCTTATTTATTCACCTTTCAGATGATGTATAAATCTCACTTTCAAAAAACTGACCTTTATGACTGGTTTTGTGGTCAGATGTCTGTCTGATTATTTAACATATTGTTTATTATGCCACTTATCTGAATTAATTACATAATGAGATATCTAGATACACTTGCCTTGCCAGCAGTGTTCCTCTCTTGTGTGCTATGAGTTTTCCGCCTTGTGAAGTTGGCATTGTGTTAAAACAGTTGACAAAGTGTTGACAGAGGTCACACAGATAAAGATATCATTCTAGGAAAATATCACCAGCAGTTACGAGAACACCAACAAACTTTTAAGATAGAGATGGCTACATTTAGCCATTACTAGAAAGCTGATTTTACACGCAGAATAAGAAAAGGCTGTTACAGCTCCACTGGACATACACAGATAGACTTTGTTCACATGCTGGCAGAAATGCAGGAAGTCAGTTACCAGTACAAATCCCTTCTACTCCACTACACCTCTCCATTTGCAGTCTAATACTGTCCCCGCTAGGCAAAGAGGACATCAACACCAGGTGTTCAAGCACAACTACAGCCCACATCGGACAAAAACACCCTCGGCTAACAAACAGAGCAGGTGCTGATGGACGTCCTCTTTTGCTGAAGCACACAGGCTGCAAACCGTTAGCAGAAAAACAAAAACGCCTAAAGTACCTGATGTTAAATAAGAAGAAAAGACATCCACATTTTCTGTGGACAGTCCCGGTTTTCGGTGTCCCGTCCCCAGATGTGTCAATGTTTTACAGCATGTTCAAAACACCCTGTAAATAAACTGCTAATCAACTAGTAGTAAATATAAATAAATAAATATATTTACGTAAATATAAATAAATGAATAAAAAATACATTTAAATTAATTTAAAAAAAAATCAACTGACCACATTTGTCCTCAAAAATTAATATTACTATTGTTATTAAATTCAATTATTCAACTTACTTTTTATACTTTATTATGCATAAAAATTTAAATATAAAAACAAATAAAATCTTAATAAAAAGGCTTAATTCTATTTCTAAAAGTGTTTACAATATATTCACACAGTTTTAGAAAATTAATATATAATTAGAACATTTGAAAAATATTAAAAACAAACTGAAAATGTAAAAAAAACCCTTAAATTCTGTTTTTATCATTTGTTCCCATATTTATTTTTGCAATGTGTTTTTGTGAAGTCATAATTTTGTTATAATACTGTTTTGATATTTCCGTTATTTGCAATTTGCAAACTATTCACTATTGTTCACGATGTAATTTTTGTTGAAATAAAATTTGAAACCAATATTATTATTAACGAATCATTATAATGATAGTTTATGGAACCCACAACAACTAAAAAACAAAAAAATCCGAAAAATGTGATGCCCCTGTTTTTTAACTCATAGACAATAGCAAGTGAGATTTTTATGATATTTTGACCACTGAACTAGGAAATGTTCCCAGTTTCCATTTCTCAAATCTGATGACCTTAATCTAAAAATAATAACAACAACAGAGATTAAAGGCAACAGTAGGAATAGCCTTTAATCTGGAACAAGTTGACAAAATTGATCATTTGTCACTGCATTAAATATAAAATATCAAAGCCAAACACTGTGTCTCTTTAAACAAGTGAGAATACTACAGACCATTACTTCCTCAAGACGTCTTTCCAAAGGCTGGAATAAAGGGCTCCAGACAGACTGCCTCAGAAAGCCTCTTGTAAATAGTCTTTCCTCAAATACAGAACCTCACTGTCTCACCACTGAAGCATCCGGCGGGACATGGCCTCCCAGATGACGTCCACCTCCTCAGAGACAAACCACTCGTCACCCCGGACACGCCATGGGAACACTTTCAAAAACCACTCCTGACAACAAAGATGACAAAGCTGCTCCCTTAGGCGACAGAAATGTCGCTCAACAGCTAAATAAAGGACATAATAGAATACTTGAAGCCAATGGATATCAGAGTGCAAGATCCGAGTCGGGCCTCAGTCTTCTCACTCTCTTCTGTCTATTACGTTCTTTCTCTCCTTTATTCTTCTCTGCAAAAGCATCTCTACACAACTGCCACTCCACACAGGTGTTTTAATCAGCTTAACATGAAAGGATGGGTAATTAACATCAGATAGTGCGGGGTAGATTACTTACAAATTGTAGTCTGTTACTGATTACAAATTACACGACGGAAATTATAGTTTGTAACGTAATCTATTGGATTACTTTTTGATTACTTTTGTCCTAAAATATATTACATTCTTTGTTATCAACAAACATTACATTATTTCAGGGTTTCCCAAACTGGGGTTCATGAATGAACTACAGAAGTTTTATGAGTTGATGAAAAGCTGGACGATTTTTCAAATTTATAAAAGCAGTAGAATTTTAGAAAGGAAAATTTAAGAGTGAAAAGAGACGAATTAGGGCAAATCAAATTATGAATAATGGTGCGTTCAAGTCATGTCAATGGATGCAGCTACAGACTATAGATATGCTGTGTCTGTTTTGATGATACATTTGTTGAAATGAATAAAATGGTTATTTTTTTGTAATGTACAATAAAACTATATAAGTTGCATATATAAAATATTATATTAATAACCATAGGATATATAATGATTCAGTTTACATCACCTTCAAAAATTTAATAAAAACAGAAAAAAGCAAAAACACAATGATGCATATTCCTTATTCATCATTTTGTAGATGTAGAGTTCAAAAATTTATGTAGAAAAGTTAAACCGCCAAAGTGACTTGAACGCACCTGATGTGATAATTACGACTGGTCAACTCATATTAACTGTAATTAATATGTAATCATGTAATCTATAATAACAGTAACTGTAATCTGTTAATGAGCATTGTAATATAATCTAAATTACAAGTACTAAATTTCTGTAAAAAATGATTTTTATTTACAGTTTTCAAATATATAGTGTACAGTGCATTTTTTTCAGTGTATTTCTGTGCTTGTGTATCAGGCACATTGGGTTGAATTTGATCGGCGACAATAAAAAAATGCATGAAATATAAATTTTCGTACAGAAATGAATTTGAGAAGTCACAATGTCTAATACAGTGACTGGAGAAATAAAAGTCCTGTTTTTTCAGTTAAAAGAGACAATCATCTTTTTGATTGAGACATTGCCTGTTTTTTAACTCTAGAAAGAACATGTAGCATTATTAGAGCTAAAGAAGCCAAATTTATGATACCAAACACATCATGGGTCTAAATACAAAGGAACATCATCAGATATTTATACAAATAAATCAAAGCTACTGCCACCATTTTCAACTGTAATAGTGAGCAACCACTTAGAACGCCACTCACATTTACTAGAGAAAATGTAATAATCCAGGTTCATCTGTTTTTCCAGGTTTATCTTTATCATGTTTTAATGAAACGCACCTCATCCTCTTTCTCTCGCCTCCTGGCCTCCTCCGCACACCTCTGGAGCTCCTCCTGGATCATCTGTGCATATCTGCAGTCCTCTTCCTCCCTGTAAACGAGATAGAAAGTTTCATTTAATATATGATATTTGTAATATATACTTTTGGTGCCAATTGCAATTAAAAAAAAACCCATCATACAAGTGCTGCAAATCAGTGGGAAAAAAACAAACTCTAGTGAATCATTCCAGTTTAATTTTACTCTAGCTCTAAACATTTTTTCTGTGGTTTTTCAACTTACACCTCACAATATACAAACTAATCAAGTTACGCAACAAATGAGTCAACGTATCTGTTTCCACAAAGTAATCTGAATATCCTAAAGGTCTGTGGTTTTGCGATGTTGCTGACTGAGTAATTCGGCACACGTGTCGAGGCCTGACGATGCTTACAGCTGCTGCAGGTCCCGGCCGAGATTTGCCCGCTGTTCCTCTTCCTCCTGCAGCCTCCGGGCCAAACGAACATCGTTCTGCACCGCCTGGTTCTTCTGGATGTTGGTGCTGTAGAACTGCTCAACTGACACGAAAAAGATGAATCAGATCTATTTTAACTCAGTAAAAAGGAAGGATGAGCGAGATTACAGGAAAAAGATGTTTATACTCACTTTCCTGTTCTTGAAGACTGTGAGCCAACGCGCCATCCTCTAACACAGAGAAACATTGGCACACTGTTGGAAAACCACAAAAATACAGACAAGAGTCTTAAAAAAAGACATTATTAAAATAGTAGGTGATTTTACCACATAGGGTGTTGTTAGCTTAAAGCAGAGTTAGTAACAAGTCAGAGTGCTCGAAACCTCCTTTAAACACGGTAAAATTACTTCAGAAAATGGAACAACAGTGATATAAAAGATACGAATGTCCAGTCCATTTATTTTTAATAACCATCACAATCAAATTCTCTCATGAAGCAAAGCGGTCCATCACCTGAACTTTAGTCTAACTGGTGCTCAACTATATATAGAGTTCAACTAATTCTACACCACAGGTGTGTCTGCATCAGCTAATTTACAGTTTCAGATCAGATTTTAAAGATGGAAAAATATCCATTTTATGAAGAATTTTAATTCAGCTCACATCTTAACATGAGCACATTTCAGTGCAGAACTGAAATAAATTGTATTAACTTTATTTATGAAAGATCAGCACTATTTGCATGGCACAAATAACACTGCACTATCACCATCTGCTGAAAAGAAAGGCTTTTGTATGACACTAATTATGGCCAAGGTTGTTAACTAAAACCATTAAAAATGCATTTAAAAATATATTTTTATAATAATAAAAAAACTTTAAAATTAGTGAATGTTGCCTTTGGCGAATAACTGATTTAAAAAAAAGTTTAAGTACTAAAATGGCTAAAACGGAAGTAAAAAAAAAAAAAAAGCTAAATAGAAATGTTAAATAATCAAAAATTAATAAAAATGACAAAAGCACTTAAATTGACTAAAATGGACAAATTGTGTTCACAAAATTGTGCAAACTATGTTCAGCACTATTTCTGGGAGGTGTATTTGTGCAATTATTTTCCTATTTCTTGCTAGACAGCTTGTGCAAATAAACAACGCTATCTGCATGTGCAATTCATTCCCTAGGGCAGGTTTATGTCTGGGCCCATCTCTGTCTTTGCTCTGCTAATAAAGCCACACTGGGGCCCAAACAGGAAAACTACTGCCAAGCCAACTGGGTCAACAACTTTAACACAATGGCTAGAAGGAAAAGCACATTAAGCCCAATAAGCTTACAGAGGTGTGTCAGTGTGATCAGCCAAAACTGCAGCTCACTCAAATGCCATTTCTGACAGGACTCTATTGAGCAACCGTTAAACAATATCGACCTGAAGAAAGACCTTCAAGCAAAACACACGGTCACACAAAACACTGATGAAGGTCAAATAGACCCTACGCATTAAACATAAGCAGATAACAGTGAACAGAATGTTCTGGTAAGGTTCTCTCAAAGCGTTCTTCAAGTAACATTAACAGAACATTTGTTCAAAGTTATCTGGTCTTGAAAAACGTTACCGTAACTCTTTTCCTGCCATTGACTGAACGTTCTTCGAACATATTTTTCTTGTTTCAGAATGTTCAGAGAACATTCAAAAGTAACGTTCCCATGATGTTTGCAAAATGAAGAAATGGAACGTTTCTGTAACTCTTTTCCCGTCATTGACTGAACGTTCTCAGAACATTTTTTTTTTTAGCTGGGTACTTGTTTCGGAACGTTCAGAGAACATTCAAATGTAACGCTCCCATAATGTTTGCAAAACAATCAAATGAAATGTTCCCTTAATGTTTTCTCTAAAATTCATGTAACCAAGAATAAAAAACTGTACGTTTTGAATGTTCAGAGAACTTTCAGACTTAACAGCGACGTTAACAAAACGTTCTCAGAACATGTTTTTGTTAGCCGGGTATATAAAACAACAACCCTCCTTCTCCCCCTCTGTCTCATGCTCTCTTTAAGTGAGTGTGGAAAAATCAGTAAGCTAATAAAAGCTCATGAACTACCGCACAAGCATGTTAAACATCAGAGTCATAAAAGCTGACACTCCATTATAAAACACAGGTTGTCTAATTACAGATCTGTCAGTGCTATAAGACATATTAAATGCTTACAAAGAAGCATAGAACAACATAACAGTTTATACAACCAACTCAGGAATAGTACTATTTTAAAAATACTATTCTCTAGTTATTCTGCAGTGGATTTTACCGTTTCGAAAGATGCGTCTGCGTCCGCGTGTCAGACTCCGTCTACTGTCATGAAGCACATACACACACGCGTGTGAGCTCATCCTATGTGGTGAAGGTCAGTCTGTTATGCTCTCCTGTTAATAAACAGCACTGGTGCTCAAGCAGATGGATATTAAAAAGGAAAAAGCCCTGCCGGTTCTGCCGGCACCTCCACCCTGATCCAGGATGGAAAAGCTGACACGGCCGCTCTCAGGACAGAAGCTTGTTTCATAAAGGTTGGCATACTCACAGTTAAACTAAATGCCATGAAAAAGGTTTTCTGTGCATAACAAGAGTCCATGTTGTGCAGCTAAAAATAAGAACCAAGAAAAGTGACGGACAATTCCTGAAACCAAAGGAAACAGCTTTGATGCATTTGAATGTAGACATGTGAACACGAATGATCGACTCAAAAACACTGGTTTGTATCATACTACATTTAGCAATAGTTAAGATGCCTTATTTTACACAAGCATGCAGCTTTTTCTTTTAAAAGACATTAGTGAATTACTTGTGTATTATTGTGATGTTTTTATCAGCTGTTTGGACTCTCATTCTGATGGCACCCATTCACTGCAGAGGATCCATTGGTGAGCAAGTCAAGTAATGCTAAATTTCTCCAAATCTGTTCTGATGAAGAAATAAACTCATCTTGAGATGGCCTGAGGGTGAGTAAATTTTCAACAAATTTTCATTTTTGGCCAAACTATTCCTTTAAAGAGACAGAGGACAATGCAGGCCAGTAAAGTGTACATTTTTGTGGGAATAAAAGAGTGGTCTTTCGCAGTCGTTTGACCCCCCCCTCAGCTGAGCGGAGGCCCCCGGGCCAAACAGATGGTGCTATTCAGAGTCAGAGAAACAAAGAAAAGAGAGAAAAAACAGTAATCAGGACTCCCGCATGAAACTATCATGCTTTTATCCCTCATCTTTTCCTGTACACTGCTCTTCTCTCCCAATCTCTGGATTCTCCTGCAGTTCTTTGTCTATATTTGGCACGAGGAGCAGAAGCAGAAGCTATAAATATCCGGCAGTGAAGTTTGGATGGAGGTGGGAGTCACACATGAACTCAAAGAAACAGGTCAGAAGCTCTGCTCCAAAACTCAGTGGGCACATATGATGCCTTAAAATGCATTATGGGTAGGCAGGTGTTTATATAGTGTCCGGTTTCAAACATAGACAGTCTGTCTGCTTTCTAGGTACAACTACATCCATGCTTCAGTTTATATGAAACAGCAATGCACCAATCTTTAGTTCCCTAAAGAACTTAAAAGAACCATTTTTCTTAGTGTGAAGAACATTCTAATAATCTAAAGAACTTTTTCCACTAAAAAGGATCTTGAAAGGTTCTTCACAGAACCATAGATGCCAATAAAGAACCTTTATTTTTAAGGATCTATAGAAATGTCTTTGTGTTCTTCATCTAAATTCTCCTGCACTTGAACTCTTCACACCACTTTCCTGCTTTCATCTTCAGGCCAAAACAGGAGAAGATTGGAATCTTGGGCCGAATCCTGTTTGAGAAACAGGAACGCCGGGAAGCTCTTGAGCTCATCCAGGGCAGATAAGAGCACGAGTGTGTGGACAGTCTCCGGCTCTTATCAGCCCCACACAACGCTCGCTCACTCGCTCTCCTGCTCGATCTGTCCTGAGCTCACATCACATTCCCGAACTCTGATCTCATCTCCTACAACACACAGTAGCAGCCCTGCCAAACAACATCTAAGACAACACAACTCACCCGGAAAACCTGCACAGGAATATTAACCAGGTGCTGATCAAGCGTCTGGTTTTTAACCCAAATGTTTTTCTTTGAATGCTTTTTCTTCTGGAAAACGGATAGATTATGGATAATTACACGTAGATTTTCTGCAAATAAATACATTTTGCAAGTGCAGTTGTTTCCTGCAAGCAATAATAAGGATGAAGAATGCTTCTTCATAATTTTGTACATTTTCTTTTTCTTTCTTTCTTTTTTTGTTTAGTGTATTTATATGATGCATTCACACAAAGTGACTTACAGTGTTATTTTTTTGTACTATTCAGTATTATTTTAGCATTATTGATGTATTATAGTTTTTGTTAACATTTTAAAATATTAATATATAGGTTTTTATTTTAATTTCAGTAAAGTTACTGTAATTTTGTTGCTTGTATTATTTTTTTCAATAGTTTATCATTTTAGCTTTTTTTAATATGTCTATAGTTTCAGTTTCAGTTTCAGTTTTTAAGTTATTTATATTTAGTTATTTCAGTACTTCAATTTAAACTAAACGAAAATGAGAAATTTTGACTTGGCAACTAGCTGATATAAAATCATGTTTTCATGAATAAAAACATGATTTAATTAATTAATGTTATTTGTTTGTTAATGATAATAATAGTCTTATACCATTTATTAATATTTTGAGATGAATTTTTATTTTATATTTTCAGATTTTATTTTTTGTTTTGTTTTAGATTGTTTTAGTGATTTTAGTGATTATGTGCATTTTTATAAGCTTTTGATTTAAGGTTATAGGTTTTTAAAAATATTTCTATTAAGCTTTAAGTTTTTTACTTCAGTTTTAGTTTCAGTTCAGTTTTAATACTTATACTTTTACTATACTTTAACTTATTTTAGTATAACCGAGATTTATTTCAGTTTGTTGCCAAGGTAACATTTACATTTTTTGCTTAAGTTTAAAGTTTTCATCTAATATTTATATTTAATTGTAGCTTTACTTCAATAAATGAAAACAGTTTTTTAATAGTTTTAGATACTGAATACAACACTGCTTACACCACACAATTATGAGAACAATTCCACTGAAGCAATGTTAGGTTTTATGGATCAAGCACACCATGATGGCTTATATATAGCATCACCCCTTCTGCTGTTTAAACTTACAACCCTAAACCAGAAGATCAACAACGCTGCAACATGTTACAAACCTTTTTGTATGGACAGTGGGTTCCCTGTTCAAATACAATGTATGCATACCTAAGGAGACATTAAAAGAACTAAAGATGCAAAATAGAATAACCCAGACATACCATCATAAACACCGGGCAGGTGAGATTTGTCGATGTCGGTTTCTGCCATGACTGATTCCACCCTGAGCTCACAGTCTCATGATGTTCTGAAGAAACCTGCAGCATCAAACACCAGAGAAACACAACAAACATGTGAAGTGGGACCATCAGAACAGTTTTTGCAGAGTACTAGTACCACTAACACAATTTCTTACTGCTGCTAAGCACTAGAAGCAAGCAGTATGACTTCTATAATGTGCCAGCCATAATCTAATCTCCATAAATCCTGTAACAATAACACACATTGTGTCGAGGACGAAGACGCTGACAAAGTTCTTATTTCCTCTGGAGTTTGTTTCCTGTTTGTGAGCCATTAATCATATTTTGGTAAGCTTTAAGGAAAATAAGCTTTAAAGAAATAATTTTTGCATATAAGCACAAATATAATCCAATCAACAGAATTATCATCAAATATAATGCTGCCAGTGACAGCATTGCTTCAGTAAAGTTCAGTGATCAGGTTAGATTGACCTTGCAAGAAATAATGTTATGCAAATCGCTAACAACACTAAAATTAAGACAATATAATATAAAGACAACATGCAAAACTACTGTAATGTCTAATGCAGTGTAAAACACATTTACAGTAGTAGAGTAAATATGTATAAAGTAGAGTAATATGTATTAAAGTAAATGTTTAAGTGCATGTCTAATTCAGGGAAGCTGATTTCCATATTTTATCCAAACACATTAAAAAGTAGGTTAACAGCTTAAAACAAAATGCTTTAAAAGTCCCAGTTTAATATTTTCCTATAGAATTCCCATTACAGTAGGCTAATAGATGGAAAACTAGGTCATGCTTTCAGTTTTAGTGATGCTGTTTCTACATTCAAGAAGAATAGACCACATACTTTTACACACATACACATACTTTATATATAAACAATTACATGTCAATGCTGTACTTTTTTATAAGTTGTTTTTCGATGCACGAAAATAGACTTTATAATGAATATCGGTGTTATAAGAGCAACATAAACACTGTAGTATAAATTTGCTTTAGAAAACAACGAAAACATGATAAAAAACAAACTTACCCTCTTCTGTCACTGCAGACGCGCAGATCCGTGAAAGTCGCGTCTCATCTACACACACACACACACACACTCGAATCAGGCGTGACACACAATAAAACACAAACACTTGTGTGACTGCAGTCTATCACAGGATCATATTCTCTCCAGCTTGATCTCGGTGTCCTCCGTTCGTCAAATTTGGGAGATTTTTCCTCACACACAATGACAGTTTGAGTTCGGCTGCTACTTTTGTTCTCAGTCAAAACAAAGAGAATCATGTGAAGTTTTACACGCGCCTTTAGCGCCACCTGCTGCTCATTTTGAGGAATTCATTCAAGACTTTGGTCTACCAACAGATGTATAACATTATACTACATTTACAGTTAGTCATTTAGCAGACGCTTTTATGCAAAGCGACTTACAAATTGAGGATAATAGAAGCAATCAAAACCAACAAAAGAGCAATAATACAAGTGCTATGACAATTCTCAGTCTAACGCAGTACTCGTAGTAAGGGTTTTTTATATAATAAATAAAAAGAAAACAAGTAGCCTAGCTAAAATAAAAATTGAATAGAGAGTGCTAGAGTTAGAGGGTCAAATGAAGGAAGAGATGTGTTTTTAGCTGTTTCTTGAAGATGGCTAAGGACTCGGATTGAGTTGGGCAGGTCATTCCACCAGCAGTGAACAGTTAAATGTAAAAGTCCATGAAAGTGATTTTGTGCCTCTTTGGGTTGGCACAATAATGCCCCGTTCTAGAAGGCACATAATTCTGAAGTAGTGAATTTAGGTAAAGGGTTGCAGAGCCAGTGGTGGTTTTGCAGGCAAACATAAATGCCTTGAATTTAATGTGAGCGGCTATTGGTAGCCAGTGCAAATTGATGAACAGAGGTGTGACGTGGGTTCTTTTCAGCTCGTTAAAGATTAATCTTGCAGCCGCATTCTGAGTTAATTGTAGAGGTTTGATACAACTGGCTGGAAGACCTTTCAAGAGAGCATTGCAATAGTCGAGTTTGGTCAGAACAAGAGCTTGAACAAGGAGTTGTGTTGCATGTTCCGAAAGAAAGGGCCTGATCTTCCTAATGTTGTATAAAGAAATTCTGCAGGACCAGGCAGTTTTAACAATGTGGTATGAGAAATTCAGCTTATCATCAATCACAACTCCAAGGTTCCTGGCTGTCCTTGAAGGAGTTATGGTTGATATGCCTTGCTGGATAGTGAAATTGTGATGAAGTGATGGGTTTGCTTAAACTACAAGTAGTTCTGTCTTGGCAAGGTTGAGCTGAAGGCGATGGTCCTTCATCCAGCAAGAAATGTATGTTAGACATGCTGAGACATGAGCAGCTATTGTCGGATCATCAGGATGGAATGTGAGGTAGAGTTGAGTGTCATCAGCATAACAGTGATAGGAAAAGCCATGCTTCTGAATGACAGATCCTAATGATGACATGTAAACAGAGAACAGAAGTGGTTCAAGAACTGAGCCCTGCGGCACCCCAGTAGCTAGATGTTGAGACTTGGACATCTAACCCCTCCAAGATACCTTGAAGGACCTAAGGTAAGACTAGAACCATTTGAAATTAGTTCCACTGGAGCGCAGTTCCTGAGATGCCCTTTGCTAATAGGGTTGACAGGAGGATCTGGTGGTGAACCGTGTCAAAATCAGCAGACAGATCCAGCAAGACAACAACCGAGAGCAAGGCAGTCTCAGTTGAATGTCCACTTCTGAAGCCAGACTGGTTGCTGTCCAGGAGGTTATTCTGTGTGAGAAAGGCAGAGACTTGGTTGAACACAACTCGTTCAAGTGTTTTTGCAATGAATGGATGAAGTGATATCGGTCTGTAGTTCTCTAAAAGTGCTGGGTTAAGAGTGGGTTTCATAAGTAGTGGGGTTATCCGAGTTACAATGTTATATTATAGTTCAACTCAAAGGTCATTAGTAGAAAATGTATTTGAACACTCATAAAAAACGATAGATAGATATATAGATAGATAGATAGATAGATAGATAGATATGCAGAGGAAGCAGTGTGTCTATCACTCAGACTAATAAATGTGATAGACATGCAGCTCTGCGGCCAGAATAACTCTCACCTTTTTTCTTTACACCATTAAGAAAATTGGTCACACTTTCTATTTGCCATTTCCAGTCTCTTAAAATAGCAGCTGCGGGGGTTGTAAGCAGGATACGCTTGAGTAACCGCAACGGGCATCATGGGAAATAAATCTCAGCAGCCTCTTAAATAAATGAATTAAGTGGGCAATTTGCCTGGCTGACTGCATCCCGCGAGCTCTAACGTAAAGTGCCGTTTTCCCACCTGCGTTCAGGCGGATTTATGAACTCGGCTGGATTACATCCCGAACTGGTAAAATAGCGCGACTCATCCCTGACGCACAGAACCCGCGTCTGTCTTTCACTTTTATTGATCCATTAATTTATCCTCTGTAAATTTACAAGCACAGAATATGCGAAGTGTTGGGAGGAGGTCAGTGATGGAGACGGGGAGATGACATGGCCAGCGATGGAGGGTATATAAGTCCAAGACAGGAACAGGATGAACACTTTGAGGCGAGACCCTCCTGGCTAAAGCTGTGGAAGAAAGTAAGTTTACGGGTGTCTGTACGTGTCGTCATGATGTGTAAACTCTTTCTGTTCTTGACTTTGCTTCTCACCATCCTCGAACCTCTGCTGGGCCATCCTGCAGACATGACCTACTCCAGGCCTGGTAAGTGCTCTCATTCACACAAACTGAAAGTCTACAGGTTCAAATCTAAGGTTTCTCCAGGGAATTGTGTACTGTAACCAGTGTTGGGAAGTAACTAGTTACATGTAACGGAAAATAAATGTAACTGTAATTTGTTACAGTTACTGAGAAAAATTGTGTATACTTATGAAACTGAACAATTACAAATGGGGTTACAGCTGAATATTTTCACACACACAGCTAACAGATTTATTTCCCAAACTGCATTGACTGCTTTAAAATAGAGTTTAGGACAGAATATGACACGCTTATTCGATAACTCTTTTATTTCCTGTTTGGGTTGATGTATATGCTTTATTTTTTAAGATTAACTTTTTTTTTCCAAGGCATTGTTAGATACCAGTGTTTCCTGTTGTAGCTATGCAAGAATCTGATTTCAAAAACAATATCATAACTATTAAACTATATCTTATGATTTTAAATCTGTATTTAACCACATAATGATCTCAAAGCAAGTCTGATTTTGTGGTGGCTGTGCTTTAAAATTAAATTATTATAATCTTAATTCAAGTGATGAAGGATTTTGAAAGTCTGACAGTAATCAGTGTTGAGCTCTACTGTAAGGTTAACCCTGCCTGCTTTAAATGTTTCAAAATGATTAACAGTTGAAAATATTCATTAGAAATTTAGAAAAGTAATCAAAAAGTAATCAGATGTAATTGAAAAGTTACACTACTTATTACATTTTAAATATGGTAACTTGTAATCTGTAACCTATTACATTTCCAAAGCAACCTTCATAACACTGACTGTAACTCACTTAAGATAAAAGCATCTAAATGACATATATATAAGTAAATTTTGAATATATTAAAAAATGGTTTAATGAGATTGCATTAGCCTGTTTGCATTAAGATACCAAAATACAACATTTTTATAAATCTGAAGTATCACATCAGGTACAAAAAACGTCACAAGGGAAGAACTCGTATCATAAATGTTCGTCATATTCACCTGTAGTTCTTGTAGAAGAAGAGCAGGTGGTCAGTCCAGAAGACCTCAGTTACTCGGAGCAAGCGTATCTGTCCCAGGGCGGTGTTGGATTTGGTTACCCATCCCTCACCACTGGAGACAGCAGTGATGGTGAGCTGGTCATTTCAAACTCGCTGTCAATCCAGAGGACAATTTCATTGCTTAGATGTTGCTCTTAGAAATGTTTTCCAATCTTATTTTAGTATCAGCGAAGATACTATTATAACTGTTTTGAATATTTTTAATGAATTTACATTTTGAAATTATTTGGAAGTAGTGTTGTTAGTTTAGTCATTTAAGTTTTAGTTAAAGTGGAAATAAAATAAGCTTAAGGTTATATATACTGTATATATCTCAATAAGCAATTAATTTATTTTTGTTACTTGGAACTATATTTTATATATATATATATATATATATAGTTCCAAGTAACAAAAATAAATGAATTTATTGTAACAAAAACAATACATTTATTGCTGACATTACTGATTGACACATTTATTGATGTCCTGAAAAAGTTTTCTTACACTGTTCCAGAAATTATAGTTATAAGTTATTTATAATTTGATGATACATAAATTATAAATATTTTAGAATAATTATAAATGATTCATAATAATTTATAATATTATAATTATATAGTTATGTAATAATATAAATAATTCTAAATTGTAAGTTATAGTAACAGATGGGACTGATATCAGCACAGCTGGATGTAACTCACTCTTACCTGGTCTTGCTCTTCTTTGTCCTCCTCTCAGGTCTCAGAACAGCTGGATTTGTCCCGAATCAAGCTGCAAAAGAAGTGAGTGATTTAATGAAACCCATGCAACAGTGATGAAGGTTTATTTAAACATATTGACTCATGTTTATTGTTCAGGTGTTGCTGGAAAAGCCGTTGTTGAGCCGTTTCCTGGGTGGCAGGAAGCAGTACCGCAAACGAGGCAGCAACACAGAGTGTTTTTGGAAATACTGTGTCTGAAACATCCAGTGAAAAGCACTTATGTGCACCTGCGTGTTCTCATGCGCTTTATGTGTCATTTTCAACACTCGTGCACAAACTCTATGGGCCTGATGCACTAAATTTGAAAAAATATATTTGTTTGTAGGAAAAATAGTGGATAATTTATTTGTACATACCTGTACAAGCTTTAACTTTGATGTAAATAAAGTAAATATCTTTAAAAAAAAGTTGTAAGTTATCAAGTGCTTATTACTTAGACCATCAAAATACAAAAGAAAATACTGAGAAATATGAGGATCATATTTAAAAACAACAGTTTAAGTCATTGTGGTGTTTTATTCATAGTTATCATGTGGTGTCACAAAATGTTTCCCTGAATTTGACAAAATGGCTTCTTTTTTTTTTTATATACAGTTTGTTGCATTTTGCACCTTTTTTCGTAAAATACATTGGACCGATATTTACATTTCTTTCTAAAAACTGTACAGAAAGTATCTTTGATCACAAAACTGTACAAATCAGGTTTTCTGTTGGGTGGGACTAACGGGGTCAGTAATCGGGCCTCTGGCAGCTCTCTATTACTCCAACAACCAACAAACCAGAAAGGAACAACATCTAATTGGAGTACAGAAACACCACAGGAAACACGCTCACAATGACACAAGTCAGACACACACACACCTTTCTGAACACAACAGATCAATAAATAAAAAAAAAAAAGACAGTATGACAAAAATGAGGTTTGGTGAAAATTGTATGGTAAACGGTAGAGAGACTTTTTTTTGTGTACTTTATGATGGATTTGAGAAGTTTTATATTTTTACATTCTAGAAATAAAGGTACAAAAGCTGCCTCTGGGGGAGTACCTATTCAGAAGATATTAATATGTACCTTCGAGGTACTAGTATGGACCCTGTAGTGGTAAATAAGAAACAAAGGTGTACCTTTTAAATGGTATTGCCCCAGTGACAGCTATTGTACCTTTTTTTCCTGAGTGTTTAGGTCACTATATGTGAAATGAAATGTGACCCAGGTATAAGTTCAGCTATCAACCCAACATACACAAGAGAAAAATGCCTGTATATTCCAATTACACCATTACTTTAGTTTATACCATAGTAAGACATTGCTTGACATCTTTCAGTCACGTGTACAGTGGAACAAACATTTGAAACTGAGAACAGAAAAATGAACACACTGACGGAAAAACTAACTGAAGGCCTCATTCAAATGATCTGTTTGGATTGGATGAACTCAATAAGGAATGAAGATCTTTGTGCTCTGGACCAAATATCATTCATTTCCATTCATAGATGCTTTTAGATTTTGGCGTTGAGTGGTAATGTTAACTGCACAGGATGTTGCAGCATTGTGGGACATTTATACGCATTTATATCTGCAGAAGTGGTCAGGAAACTCATTACAGGTACTTCTGGGAGATCATAAACCCTCCTGAGCCTGCAAGATTCGGTAGAGGACACATTAAAAAAAATTAACAAAAAATGTTCAACATTCGGGCAACAGTCTAAAAAAATACGACCTACACCGGTGACGCCACTACCAAATTATAGTCTGATATTCACAGTTGTTTAGGTCCATGGACTGTAATGGAGAACAGCAGAGAGAAACGCATGGTCATGTGACGACTGCCGCTCACTGTCCGTCTCCTGCGAGTGTCCAAACTCACACTGACGTGGTTTGATCGAGTGCAAAGGGCTCGCCTCGTTTCATGACTCCATGAGGAATTATGAGACACTGGCACGCGGATGCAGGCATCTGTCTCTTCCCAGCTGAAAACAGAAGAATCACTGAGTCCCAGAAGGCCGGAGGTCCAGCAGGGCCTGCGATCAGGTGTCTGTGTTGGGTCTGGCGTCCTGAGACGCACAGTCTTGTGGACAGGAGCTGTCAGGAGTCGGAGGGTTTGGAGAGTCAGCCTGATGATTCAGCTCCTCACCGGGTTCCATGGTGGTACAACTCACACAACACTAAAAAAAAGAAATAAATATATTAGATCATGATGAATCACAATGAAGATAGCGGTCGAATGATGCAAAGCAGCAAACCAGCACAGAATGATTTCTGAAGGATCATGTGACACTGAAGACTGCAGTAATGATGCTGAAAATTCAGGAATTAACTTTTTAACAGTTATTTTAAATTGGTGAGCAAACCCCGACCCCAAACTTAGTGGAAACGGTAGTGTAAATGATTAGGAATAGTAGACCCTCAGTGGTCTTGACATTTTTGACGGGATCCAACAACTGGTAATAATTAAAATCAAATCATATCATATCATCTTAACATATATTTTGATGAACTTCTACCAGCTTCTAGAGCTGATAAAAATGTAAAACTGTATCTTGAATGCAATGTAAGTCGCTTTGGATAAAAGCGTCTGCTAAATGCATAAATGTAATGTAATGTAAATGTACCAATTACAGAAAAATATTTGCAATTATGAATTTTTTAAAAATATATTTTTGTACATTTTCATGTGTTGCACATTCATTTATTTAACATGCATTTTGGACATATTCAAAATGTTGGTAACAGAGTTGCAAACCACATATTAAATAAATGTAAAATAAAACACACAAGGTCCTGATGAGCAGGAGTATTATAGTTAAATAAAATTAAAACCATAAAAAAAAAATATTTTTCTTGAAATAAAAAAAAATTGTTACTTGAAATAAAATAAAACCTAAAAATATAAATTTTATATTCAGCTACTTTTCAAAGCAACATTTAGTTTAACTTGATGTACTAAAATAACTAAAATCAAAATGAATAAAAATCATGGACATTTAAAACTAATAAAAAAATATTAATAATAAAAAATTTTTTTTACAAAAACTAAAAATTAAAATGGAAACGCAAAATACAAAAATGACTAATATATATATATATATATATATATATATATATATATATATATATATATATATATATATATATATATATATATATATATATATATATATTTTGCTGCTGTTCAATGTTCAAAAGTTTGGGATCAGTAAGATTTTTAATGTTTTTAAAGATGTTTCTCATGCTCATCAAGGCTGTATCTATTTGATCAAAAATACAGAAAAAAACAGTAATACTGTGAAATATTACTACAATTTAAATAACGGTTTTCTATTTTAATATAGTGTAAAATATAATTTATTCATGTGATGCAAAGCTAAATTTTCAGCATCATTACTCTAGTCTTCAGTGTCACACGATCTTTCAGAAATCATTCTAATATGCTGATTTATTAACAATGTTGAAACAGTTGTGCTGAACCTGTGATACTTTTTTCAGGATTATTTGATGAATAAAACAGTATAAAGAACAGCATTTATTCAAAATAGAAATATTTTCTAACAATATAAGTCTTTACCATCACTTTTTATTAATTTAACACATCCTTGCTGAAAAAAAAAAATCTAAAAAATAAATAAATAAATAAAAATAAATAAATAAATTACCATCCCCAAACATCTGAAAAGTAGTGTATATTATTACAAAAGATTTCTTTTTTTAAATAAATGGTGGTTTTTTTCTTTTTATCCATCAAAGAATCCTGAAAAAAGGTTCACAGTTTCCAAAAAAAAAATAAAATAAATAAAAATAAATTTAAGCAGCAAAAACAGTTTTCAATATTTATAATAAATCAGCATATTAGAATGATTCTGAAGGATTGTGTGACACTAAAGACTGGGGAAATGATGCTGGAAATTTAGTGTTGCATCACAAAAATAAATTGTGTTTTAAAGTATATTAAAAGAGTAAACCATTATTTAAAATTGCAATATTTCATATTACAGTTTTTCTGTATTTTTGATTAAATAAACAACTTTGATGAGCATAAGAGACTTCTTTAAAAAACATTAAAAATCTTACTGATCTTACTGAAGTAGTTATTATATATAACAGTATCCAGAGACTAAAATGAACTGCTGATGAGCAACAGCTTAACTTTCTGAAAGTCAAGTGTCTCATTTCCCTCACTATGGAGAATTTTTGTTTTATTCAATTCAGATCCAAGCACTATCGAAAGTGCCATATGTGGAAATATGTGCATTACCCAAGTCTGATGTAAGATTTTATAATTCAAGAGTTCTAATGCAAAAGCCTCTAAAAGCCATCTTGGTCAAAAATGAGATAACAATACTGAGTGAATGCTCTCCACACATAGTATATGTTCATCAAGTACTTTCACTTCAAATGCGCTAAATCCCAGCCTCAACCCATTCAGAAGTACCAGTACTTACATAGAAACCAATACATACTAGCCAGAAAGAAATGCTCATTTTAAAGAAAAACGTTAGACGTACTTAGAGGCTTTTGCATCTGAACTCTTCAATTGCTCTTCTGTTAATTGGCCAAGCAGTTAGTTATCAGTAGACCATCTCAAATACTGGTCAATAACATTACACATTTGTTATTGACATAAATGATAAGCTGCAGACCTGTGTGTTGATCTCCTGTGGGACCGTGTGCTGATGGATCCAGGGATGAACCTCGGCCAGCTCCTTCTTCTGGTCCTGGGTGAACCAGGGCTGCATTGGCTGCATCAGAAGCAGCTTCTCCCGGTCTTCCTGTAGAACCTGCTCCTGATCCCTGCACGGATATCCACACACACAAAATAAAACTCACTTACGCCGTTTCATTAGCTCGCTGGATGACACTAAACAGCACACCGCTTTGATTTCAACATCATAACACTCTAAAAACATCTAGGCTTGGCAGATTCGTCCTCTCCTTCATCAATAATCAGGTGCTTGCGTCACTTCGTCAAGCTCTTTAACACAGGTCTCATTGTGTACCGTCACCTGGAGTCACCTACCTCAGGGCTGACAGTGCAATGAGACATTTAGCTTGATCAGAACTACCTCAGCGAGAGAGCCTGGCAGCGCTATCTCTTTCTCCTGTGGAAAGAGATGCTCAAAATGTCACGTTTCTCTCAGCTTTCTCAGAGCAATGAGCGGGAACCCGGGATTCAGAGACAGAGAGAGGGAGAAATGTTCCGGGTCTGGTACCTGGAGCCGATCTGATAGGTCATCATGACGGGTTCGGGCGTCTGCTTGATCATGCTCCATAACGGGTTGTCCACATGCTTTTTGAAGGTCGTACGCTCCCGTTCCTGGGCCTCCGCAGACTTGCGTGCTTTCCGCGATGTGTCCGACGAATCGTTGCTGGCGAAGTACTTGCTGCTGCTGTTGCTGCTGCCTGTGAACGTGAAACGTTGGGGGTCAGTTTAATGAAATCATTAAGAACTTTTGTGTTTCACATAAAAAAAGGAAGTCATAGTGGAACAAAATGAGGGTGAGGAATTTCATTTTTGAATTGAATTTCCATTAAAACAATCTTCTGGAACGCATTCATGTAGTAGAAAGTAGGTAACTAATCATATCAAATCAATTCACAAAAGATTTTGTGTTGGAAATGCAATTTAATTAACAATAATTGCCATTTTAGATTAATATTTTTTATTTTATATTTTGTGTTTGCAGTTTTGCATGTTTAAGGTTGATGCTAAAGTAATATAATACAAATAAAATAAATCATCAGGCATACACATTGCAGAAACATAACATAAAATAGTGCTGTCAGACGATTAATCGCGATTAATCGCATCCTAAATAAAAGTTTTTGTTTACATAATGTATGTGTGTGTACTGTGTATATTTATTATGTATATATAAATGCACACATACAGTATATATTTTGAAAATTTTCACATGTATATATTTATATTCATTTAATTTATATTATATATAAATATATTTAATATATAAACATAACATTTTTCTTAAATATATACCTGCATGTGTGTGTATTTACATATACACAATAAATATACACAGTACACATATATTATGTAAACAAAAACTTCTATTTTGGATGCGATTAATCGTTTGACAGCACTAATATAACAAAACATTTATTTAAAATGATTTAATATTTACAAATTTTAAATATACTTCTGTAACATATTTTACACAATATTTCTCTCAAAATGTAAAAGTAAAAATTAACAAAAATACTATATATTATATATTTACATATTAATATTAAATTAATATTAAACCTATTACTAAATGCCTATTAATTTAATACTATATTATTAAATACTATTTAAAAGTATTGTTTTAGAGAACTACTGACTGACACAAAGATAAAATACCATTTCTGTTTGGCCAATGACGATAATCTCAAAAGAGAGAAACACAGTGCAGCTAACTGACTACTAATTAACCTATCACTAGTTCAAACACTAGATAGGTTAATCTATACCTAAAGTTAACCTACGTTAGTTAGCCTAAAAAAAAATTTGGAAATGGAAATTCAATGCAAAAAAGACATGCATAATTCTCTCCACACAACATCACGTGTCATGTACGAGTCATTTTGTACAGCACCGGTATGGCTGGTGGATGTTCCGTTAGAACCGAGTCCCGACCCGGAGCCCAGAGATCCTCCCGACTCTCCAGAGCCACTGCCCGAGGTGTTGGAGCCGGTTCCTGAGCGGGCGTCCTCCTGTAGCAACTGGTCAAGCATTTCACTGGAGGTAGAATGGGTGTCCTGGTTACCCGACTCGCTGGGAGCGTCCTCCTGTGAGCAGAGACACAGACAGCTGGAGTCAAGCTGATTAACCCATTCAACTTCATTCACACTTTACATTCAGAATTAGTAAAATTAATTACTAAGCATTAAGTATGAAGCTAAACAAAAAAGTGAACTACAAAAGAAACAAAATTATGCATAATTGCTTAAGGCCATTTCACGTGACAAGTATTTTTGTATGTATGTATGTATATTAGAGCTGTCAAATCAATTAATCGCGATTAATCACATCCAAAATAAAAGTTTGTGTTTACATAATATGTGTGTGTGTACTGTGTATTTATATGTATATATTAAAAAATATTTACATGTATATATACTCATATTTATATATGATTTATATTGTATATAAATATATATTACATATATTTATTAAATACATATGTGTGAATTTATACAGTATATACACTGCCCTCCAAAAGTTTGGAAACACCCCTGGAAAAGTGTGGTTTTGGGTGATATCATATACTGTAAATACTGTACATTAAAGTAACTTGACATTATCATTGAAGACCAGCAATAATAATTTTCATTTTGATTACATAATAATGGCAATATATACACGTCAAAGTCAGACATGCCCCTTTGCCAGCTGTCCGTAAGAAGTGTCCAACCAGTGTGAATCATCTTTGGGCAATCCTTCAGGAGGCTTGGAGTAATATATCAAGTCAATGTTTGAATAACCTGACAGCTCGGATGCCCAGATTATGCAGAGCTGTAATAGCTGCTAATGGTGGATATTTTGATGAATCGAAAATGTAAGTTTTTTCTATGTATAAACTGTTTATGTAATAAAATATGTTTTCATAGTTTGTGTTGTCCCTTATCAATGCAAAATTATCACAAATTAAAAAGGATTCATGCCAATATTGTCCAAAACCCCACTTTCTAGGGTGTTTCCAAACTTTTGGAGGGCAGTGTACATATACACAATACACACATATTATGTAAACAACCTTTTATTTTGGATGTAATGTGTGTGTATATATTTATAGAGAGACAGACAGAGAGACAGAGAGAGAGAGAGAGAGAGAGAGAGAGAGAGAGAGAGATAGATATTTCAATATTTTACATTTAAAAATTACTTTTCGTATGAATTTTTACAAGAATGTCAATATATTTTCATTAGATTTTAATATTTCACTTAAAAAAAAATTGTCATAGCAACATAACTGGACTTTTAAGGCCCTTATATCAATTTGTGATATTTTATTTATTTATTTATTCATTTATTTATATATATATATATATATATATATATATATATATTTTAGTGGTGTCAAAATTAGCATGCGATTAATTTTTTCAGTTTAACGCCTTAAAAATATTTAACGCAATTAACGCAGGGGCGGGGCCAGGGTTGGCCATCCCACTCACAACTGCTGTTTCTGTCATTTTTTCTCTTGACAAGAAGTGCATTTATTCAGTTGCATAACGTTTTTACGATCAAATCGAACGGGAGACATTTCAGACGCGCGCTCCGCTC
The DNA here is from genome assembly GCA_021397915.2 of Tor tambroides. Lineage (NCBI taxonomy): Eukaryota > Metazoa > Chordata > Actinopteri > Cypriniformes > Cyprinidae > Tor > Tor tambroides. The sequence goes on from JAFVLL020042948.1 coordinate 235,904, forward strand.
CACTTCACTTCAGCGGCAGGCGCAAGTCAAACGAGCGCAGAAACTGTACTGTGCTCGGAGCGCACGCATAGCCTGTATCATTTCATATCAAAGCGCGAAATAAACTACGTGCATGCAATGACGTAGTCAGTGAAGTCATGAAGGTACCAAAAAGGCGATTAAAGCTGCCTTAAATCTGTGCATGCATGTAATATATTTTATATGAGTCACATTTAAGGACATGTCTCTGAAATGGTTTTCAAAACTGTCCTGGAGCAGCCCAGCACTGTCTCCCTCATCTAACACACCCGATTCAACTCGTCAGCTCATTAGTAGAGACTTTAAGACCTGTCAGAAAAGGTAGAAAGGGTTGAGAGAAAATACGATGAGTGTCAGATCTGCGTCATGTTCAGCGGCAGCTCTTAAAGAAATAACAGCCAAAATAACCTAATAACCAGCTGCTGTGATGTCTATTAATCAAAGGACAAAGAAAAAAAAAAAAAGAGGTAAAAATAGCTTACAGATTTAAGGATTCATCTAAATTTAATTTAGAATTTAGTGTTTGATAACTTCAATTTCAATTTCTGTATTTCTGCTGAAGGGCACAGGTAATATGACATTTATTATAATGGGTTTATGTGAAGATTGTTTTAAGTTCACTTAAATTATAATTTATTTTTTTTAAAGTCTAATAAATGTTCAAATTGATAGCTCTCAATTATATTGTAATGTTGAATGGCTATAGTCAATAGTTAAATATGGAGGGGGGGGGCAATTTTATAGAGAAATCAGTAGTATTGGGTTCATTGATACTGAACTTCAGTCATAAAAATAAAGATGCCATTAAACAAATATATAAAAATATACTGTATTTATATTGTTTGTACATTAAATTGAAGACTGAATGTGAAATTATTGCTATATAAAAGTTATATTTAAAAACTTTAATGTTAGGTGGGATTAATCACGATTAATTTCAGAAAAATGTGCGATTAGTTAATTTTTTTTAATCGATTGACAGCACTTATATATATATATTTATTTATTTCGAATGCATTTTACCTACATGTTTATGTATTTTAATAATAATAATTAATATAGTAATATAATTGGTCTCTTACAGTCTTTTCACATGAATTTTTACAAATATTTGAAACATTTTAAATATATTTTAATATTTTACTTAATTTTTCAAAGTATTTTAATAACAATTAATCAAAGTGGTCTCTCAGGGCCCTTCATGTGAGAATAATTTAATTTTACAAGAATTAAATATACATATTATTTTATTAATAATTAACATAACTTAATATGAGGTCATAAAAACGGCATTACAAACATATTTTAACAAAATCCGGTAACATATTATTTTAAGGTGTCCTTGTTACACATTACATGTAGTTACTATTATAATAACAACAAATTTTTATACAAGTAACCCTAAGCCAAACCCTCATCCTAACCCTAACCATATAGTAAGCACATGTTGTTAATTAATATTACTCAGTACTTAAATGTATAATTACACTGTAACAAGGACACCTTAAAATAAAGTGTAACCCAAAATCCTTTTTAAAATAGCTTCAGATGGAGTAAATCAGTCCTCAGGGTATTTCAGGGTACTCACCGCTTTGGCTTGGTGCTCGTGCAGACTCTCTGGACCGGTGCTGTTCTGGGCTTCGGTGGGTTTGGTCAGCTCCTCCTGGAGTAAGTTCAGCTGGATGGGCGAGCTGGAGCGAGAGCTGGAGAAGAGCGCTGTGGGTTGTGCTGCATCAAGGTCTTCTCCGAACCAAGGGGTGGGTATTGAGTCGACCTCCGCCGAGGCACCCTGTGCCATCCCGACTCCTGTGACGGTGGGACCTGAAGGATGGCCCTGCAGCGGAGACCCATGTGGCACGTGGCAAGCAGGTGGGACGTAGCCGCCCATATTAAAGGGAGGCTGAGGAACGACTCCGGGCGCCGGGACGGGCATCCCCTGCAAATACATGCCATTGTTCCCAGGGTACATGGGGTAGCTAGGAAGCAGGACGACCATCATGGGAGTCATGGGATGCATGGGTTGGAGGTTCTGGACTCCTTGGTCAGGCTGGACCACCATGGGCTGCTGATCCGCATTGACCATGGTGAAGTAAGGGGCCGTTTGCATGGGCGGCACAAAGCCGATGTTGGACGGTGGGGGATGAGAGGACTCTGAGGAAGGCCAGGAGGAATGAGGCGCTCCTGTGGGTCCGGGAAGTGACCAGTAGTTGCCCGGCTGGGAGCCGTAGCTGTCGGATGAGTCTTCTGGTTTGGGACGCTTGTGTTTGTTCGGAGGACGCATGACATCAGCTGAGAGCAGATGGAAAAGGAGTGTTAATGAGTGTCAGCACAAAATTATACTGCTGCATGTGAGGCATTAATGCTATTATGCTAAATACAGACCATGCTCTGATTAAATTATGCATGGGTTAGGGCCTGTATTTATTTTATTTTTAATTTTTTTTTACTGCTATTGCATTGCTTTAGTGTCAGCCATGCACATACAAAATTGCAGAAATAAAAAAGTAGGATTTTTAATGTGTGCGTTATTTTTTTTTTTAATGAAGCCTCTTGTAACAATATATACACTACTGTTCAAAAGTTTAAATATATCAAAACTTAATTTTTGATTAGTAATATGCATTGCTAAGAACTTTATTTGGACAACTTTAAAGGCGATTTTCTCAGTATTTTGATTTTTTTGCACTCTCAGATTCCAGATTTTCAAATAGCTGTATCTCGGCCATATTGTCCTCTCTTAACAAACCACACATCAATGGAAAGCTTATTTATTCAGCTGACAATGTAGACACCTGACAAACTTTGTTGTTTTGATTACACGCAATACAGGAAGCTTTTCCCTCACCACTGTAACGTGCTGCTTTAGCAAGGTTCCGTGAAAAAGTTTCTGCTTTTATTTTCCTTTTACGCCCAAATGAAGATATCACAGGTTCATCAAGTTTGTCGAAATGATTCATCCTCGATCACTTTTAGTCAGCTTTGCGGAAAATCCTCTCAGCTAGCAGGTCTTTTCGAAATGACTAGCAGCCTTGTCACCTGACCTGAATACTGCATGCTGATTTGCTAAAAAGAACTTATTGGGTTATGTTCATTAACAACAATGGTGCTTGTAGGGTGTTGGTTATGTAGAGAACAACGCACGGCACTCTTTTTTTTTTTTTTTTAACGTGGCGTTTATCGTTTTTTTGCAAATGAACTTCACATCTATCTATCTATCTATCTATCTATCTATCTAAAATAGAATCAAATAAATAATCCACTGACAGTCAGACAGCGTCAATCTTATGTTGCTCCAGACACTTTTATCTAAAGCAACTAACAAATGAAGAACATCACAAGCAATAGTAGATAAATAACAACAGCTAGCACACACACACACACAAACACACACACACCTCTGTGATGAGAATGAGCCATGCTGCTGTTGTCCTGCTGGAGGTAGGAGCTGTAGGGACTCTGCAGGATACGATGTCGGAAACGATCCACGAATTGCAGCTCCTCCTTCTGCGTGTGGGCAGACAGCACCTCTTTAGTAAGGCCCACCACGAGTAACTCCTCCTGAGCCGCTGAGGATGTGCTGGGGGCGGGGCGTGCAGGGGCGGGGGCGGAGTCTGTTGGCTCACTACCCATTGGAGCATCTTCTAAAGCAGTGACCTCTGGAGAGAGACAAGCAGCAGACACAGGTGTTCAATGGTGCTGCCTAAAAACTTATTTTTGTTTAGAAAATTTACTCCATCCAAGATGTACACTACCAGTCAAACGCTTTTTGAACAGTAAGATTTTTAATGGTTTTTAAAGAAGTCTCTTCTGCTCACCAAGCCTGCATTTATTTGATCCAAAGTACAGCAAAAACAGTACAATTTTTAAATGTGTTTACTATTTAAAATAACTGTTTTCTATTTGATATTTTTAAAATTTAATTTATTCCTATGATTTCAAAGCTGAATTTTGTAGCATCATTTCTCCAGTCACATGATCCTTCAGAAATCATTCTAATATTCTGATTTGCTGCTCCAAAAACATTTATTATTATTATGCTGTATATGTTATGTTGTGTAATATATAGAATACATAACAGTTTCTATATATATATATATATATATATATATATATATACACATATACACACACACAGTATATATATATATATACACACAGTATATATATATACACATACAGTATATATATATATATATATATATATATATATACACACATACACACACACACACACACACATCTCTCTCTCTCTCTCTCTCTCTATATATATATAAAATATATAAACATTATATAATATGTTGGGTAGAATTTTTTCAGGTTTCTTTGATGAATAGAAAGTTCAGAAGAACAGCATTTATCTGAAATAGAAATCTTTTGTAACATTATAAGTGTCTTTATCATCACTTTTGATCAATTTAAAGCATCCTGGCTAAATAAAAGTATTAATTTCTATCATTTCCACAAATTTCAGATAAATGCTTGTAGTGTTTGGACGAATCAGACACACAATTTTGCATTTGATTTAACAAATCAAATTAGTTCTTTAACAAATGGTCACAGACCCCCCCCACCCAATACACATACTGGGTGCTGGTATGTCTGTCAATGACTCCAGGCCCCTGGTTACCATGGCAACCAGGAGACTTTTGCCAGGCCAGATAAACTTTACAACCTAATGGCATGTGGAGAGCTCTCTCTCACTACACTTTCCATAGGAAAGACACATAATACACCATAAAAATGGACTCTTCTCTAATTAATTCATAGAAAAACCTTTCTGTGAATGGACACACATATCCTTCAGGTCATTGTGTATGTTATTATTCTTCTTGTATATGTTCTTGTGTATTGTATCCTGTTTATGCATGCTTATAATAGATCACTAGTTAATATCACTTTAACTGTATCATGTTTGGTCTCTATCCATTCGTCTTCGGATGATTTAATTGAGAGTGTATATTTTATGTTGATACCTATGCAACATTAGTGTCCTAAGAATCTTAAGTAGTTTGTGCATTAACCCCATGCAAATTACCATGCTCAGAGACAAAGAGTCAAAAACTTTCCCTCCAAAAGTTCAGGAATCCCATTGGCTCTTTGACATCCCAGAGGCGTGACCTCCAAAGCAGATAAAGCTCTCACGTAAGTGACGCCTGCCCAGTCTGCGGATCTTTTAGATTCTGAGAAGATGAGGATGTGAGCTAGGACTCTTCTGGACCCTTAAGTTTTGCGCCAGGCCTTGCGGCCTTGACTTTCCATTCAACCAAGGATCCTCAGCAGATCTATTTCTTAGCTATTTTTCCCTTTCTACCTGGGAAGAAACTCCCAATTACCGAGCCAGAATAACATCTTTTGGAGTTCATCACCCTGCAGACCCGGAAGAACTTGAAGAACTCCAACACCACCAAACCTTCAAACCATCAGAACTTTCATCCGAGACTGCATCGACCAAGGAATGCAAGTATCGTACATATAACTAAACGAAACAGAGGTTTAGTATAAGTTATAGACCCGTTATAAACGGCACTGATGGTTTTAATCAGGTGGTTAACTGACTCTTTCCATAACTGCATTCTCTGGTTTCTCTAATGGCTTCATTCACCCACTTTAGCTCCCCTTTGTATGTACGCATGAGTGTATGTTTATTCGTTTGTTTGTTTAGATTAGTTATATGTGTTAGCGTTTAGTTAATAAAAGTTGTGTGCACAAATTACATGAGTTTCTGGTTCTGCCTTGCAAATTAAATGTCTCTTTACGATTTTGACCCTAGCTACATGCTCTAATGCATTAATAGGAAGGTATTTTCTGTGGCCAAGAAAATATCCTTTCTTAGAGTTGATATGAACTTGCACTGAATGTTCGCTGGACGAACAGATCAGTTGATGGCAATTTAATTCTGCTACAGTTATTACTGTCAGCCGATATAAATAATTGTAATTAATCATAATTAATTGTAATTATTTATATACAATTCCCTTTTAAGCAAATTTGCTACATGCTGATCTTTGGATCTTTCAATTCATCAAAGAATCCTGAAAAATGTACTCAACTATTTTAAATATTGATAATAATAATAATAATAATAATAGATGTTTCTTGAGCAGCAAATCAGCATATTAGAATGATTTCTGAAGAATCATGCGACACTGAAGACTGGAGTAATCATGCTGAAAATTCAGCTTTGATCACGGGAATAAATTACATTTTAAAATACATATATTACACGCATATATACAAATAAAAAAAACAGTTATTTTGTGTGTGTTTTTGCTGTACTTTGGATCAAATAAACGAAGGATTGGTGAGCATAAGAGACTTCTTTAAAAAACATTTTGGCTAGTAGTGTAGGTGATTTTTTTTCTTCAGTAGAGCAGCAAAGAAGATTTTTAGGTGAAACCATGGTTTTTGGTGATTCATAAAATGCAAATCAGCAGCTGCCCGTTTTTTGAGAATAAAAAAGGCATATCAAGGAACACAAAATTAATACCCGTGGCTTCTGACGATATATTGAGATGCTATGAAGCGAAACGATCGGTCTGTGCAAGAAACTGAACATTATTTACAACTTTATTCAATTTCAATGAATGGAACTGGTTCAATTCCCTAGTTCATTTACAAAATAACGAAATGATGTAACGTAGTTATATTATTAAAGAACCCAATAATGACGTGAAACATGGATGTTTTATATGCTGAACGCATATAAAGCTCACCTTTTCACATAAACAATGAGAAACGATAAAAACTTTCATTTCGCCCCTTCATTAAAGTGCTTGGTTCACGTATACACATATCACCTGCTCATCGGTCTGTTCGAGTCGAACTGTTTCCTCAGTTCAGTGACTGTTGGAGGAACTGGAGCGGTGAATGAGTTCGCAAAAACAAGCATCACATGATCATATATGTTGGTGTTTTGGCTCATTTTTGTTTTGACTGAGTAACTTGTAGATCTGTGCTGCTTGAGCCACAAACTCAAATCAAAGAAGTTCACCAAAAAGAAACAGTTCAAAAGAATGATTCGTTTGCGAACCGGACATCACTCTGAACCGTTTACCTGAGGCTCTGGATTACAGGTAATAATGTTGTAAATAATGTTCAGTTTCTTGCACAGACCGATTGTTTCACTTCATAAGACCTTAAAATATCGTCAGAAGCCACGAGTATTAATTTTGTGTTCCTTGATGTGCTTTTCTTATCCTCAAAAACGGGCAGCTGTTGACTCGCATTTTATGAATCACCAAGGACCAAAGTTTCAGCTAAAAATCTTCTTTACTGTCCTACTGAAGAAAAAAAAGTAACCTACATCTGGATGGCCTGAGGATGAGTAAATTAATACCAAACTTTCATTTTTGGGTGAATCATCCCTTTCATTATGGTTTAACTGGCCAAACTCATTTTGGGTCACTGTATGTGTGTGACCTCACCTGACTCGGGCTGTGGTACGTGCACTATGGTGCTGCTGTAACTGCACTGACTGGTGACGGACACCACGCTCATAGCTTCTGTGGAGATTGTGATGTCTGTGAGCGGCGCTCCCACCACCGCTGCCGTCGTGGCCGAACCTGCAGACACCTGGCTGTCCAGAGCACCGCCGCCCTCGAGCGCAGCTTCTGCAGGAGAAAGACGGTCAGACTCTGTGCAGGAGGGTACAGAAAAGGTTGGAATGGACTTTGAGGGCTCTTACCGTCTATGTTTACAGTGTCTTCATGTGCAGACGCTGCAGGTTTGTCTTCCTCAGACGTGGAGGAAGAAGATGATGTAGCTATGGACAAAGATTTGCTCTTTCGTTTCAGAGCAGATGTCGCACAGCTCTCCAGATATCTAGAAAAGGAAAAACACAAACCTCCATAAACAGATCATTGGCTACACACAAATGACTGATAATGTCAAAAAATGTCACTGTTTTTTAACATTAATAGATTTTTTAAAATTAATTAAATTGCTAGGTGATCCAATAATATTTATTACTAAACCGTTAAAATCGTTAATAACCATTTAAAACATAAACTTCTTTTTTGGAATTTACAGAAAAAATATAATATGATATAATATAATATAATAGGCTACACACAAAATGAATGATAATGTCAAATTTTTTTATTATTTTTAACGTTTTAATAGATTTTTACAATTTAAATGAATTATTATAGAAAATGTATTTAACTTGCTATGTGATCCAATAATATTTATTACTAAACTGTTAAAACTTTTAGAACTGTTAATAATTGTTTAAAACATAAACTTCTTTTTTGGAATTTCCAGAAAAAAATAATATAATATAATATAATATAATATAGCTTTATGGATTTAAATTAACTAATTAATATAGAATGATACTTCATTTGATGAATTATTCTATAATAATTACTAATAAACAGTAATTTAAAAATGTAAACCTCTTTCTTTGAATTTCCAAAAATAAAAAAAATCAAATTGGATTATATATTTAAATTCATTAATAAATGTAATTACTACAGAAAAACATTTAATTTGCTGGATTATCCAAAAATAGATATCACTCCACTGTTATTTTAAATGTAAATGTCTTTCTTTGAATTTCCAAAATAAGAAAATAACTATATATTTATAAACTACAATTTTACTGATTGCATATTTAAATTAAAATATCTAGTTAATTACTACAGAAAAATGATTTAATTTGCTAGATTATTCAGTAATGGATATTAACTACACTGTTACATCAAATGTAATCTATCTTTAATTTTCAAGTAAAAAATAACTACAAAATATATAGAAAAAATTATAAAATATAATATAAAATAAAATTTTATTGACTGCATAATTAAAATTAGCAAACGTAATTAATATAGAAAAAAGTTAACAAAAATATATGTAATATATAATACATAAGAGTTTATATATACATACACATACACACACACACACATACACATATATATATATATATATATATATATATATTAGGGGTGTGCAGCGGAGCCATTATTTGTATCTGTATTTGTATCTGTGACAATCTCAAAATTATTTGTATCTGTATTCGGATGGATCCGGAAGTGGGTGTGGCTTAAACCGGAAGTTCGTCAAATTACATGAAAATACCATTTTAAATGCAAACCTGTTCGTTTCGTAGTTTTCATTTGTATAACTAAAGTATTCTTTTTTTTATTATAATTATGACTTTGTAAATATCTTCTATTTAAAACTACAGAAAATGTTGACCAAAAAAGAAAAATAACTTTATTCTTGTTTTCCAGGGAAACTTTGTGTACAAATTTGTCAAGAGACAAGCATCCACAATCTTAAATAAGAGCACTAGTAGAAAAAAGAAGCTGAAAAAAAAAAAAATTGAAATGCAAAGAAAGTGTTCAGTACTCATAGCAGAATGACAATAAAGCTCGCTTGAACTTGAAGTAACTTAGAACTTGTGTGTTGCGGGAGTCATTTACGAGTATTTTATCAACAGAGCGCAACAAATCATTTGGATCCTCCAAAAGTCTTGATCAAACATCGCTTTTCTTTGTCTTGTATAATTAAATGTAATGCCATTCACGAAAAGGGCTAATGTAATGCGTTTTTACATTTGGATTTCGAAAAGGTTTGAAGTTAGGAACGTTTTTAGGATATTTTTGTCAAGTTAGTTGATATAACTCCAGACAAAGCTCTGATTTCTGAGAGACGCACATACCAGCATGACTATTGATTTGCGGCTCCATTTCATTCATATATAAAGCTAGTTACACTCATTCACTTTACATCCAGGCCCATAGCCAGCTACAGGTCCAGACCTCTAAATAAATGTTTCATGTTCAAAAGTAAAATTTGAAAACATATGAAAAATTATTTAAAATCATGTCGCTGAATAAATTCATGTGTCTGACTCGCAGCAGCTGCGAAACGCAGGAGTGAAGGAGCTTGGCAAGTGCAGCCTCCACTCCGCTCCGCCATGTTGCCAGATCTAGTTATTATAAGCGTCGCTGGACTTGTTTTAATACTTAATGTTACAGCGTTAATAAAGTAATTAGGGCATTAATAAAGTGAGAAGATGAAGGTTAAGGTTAAAGATTCTATATCCTATTTGAAAAATACAAGATTTAAACTTATTTTGGTACATTTCGCAGGGAATTGGTTGTGTTTGTTTTTTGTAGCAATATCTGGCAACACTGCTTCACCGGCACTGACAGGCTGCAATCAAAAAAGGAGCGCGCAGATAGTTTATTGCTGAGGAGACCACATTCGTTAGGCATTCACCGTGATATGTACGAAAAAGCAGTACTAGCCATTATTATTGCACAAATCTTAACAACCTCACTAATGTAGTGCTGTTCCAGCAAACATGTGATTGTGTCCTTGAATATTTTTTTCATTATTGGATAAATTCGTAATTCGTTTTGAAGCCATTATCCGTGCCTTTCCGAATAAGGTATTCAGCTTCGGGCACATCCCTAATATATATATATATATATATATATATATATATAAAACATTATATATTATAACTATTTAACTACTATATACTTACAGTGTAATAGCTAAAATGGACTGCATATTTAAATTAATCATCAAATATCACCTGATGATGCTGTCCACACAGTTGATCTGCTGGTAGGATGGAATGTGTGGTTGTTTCCGCGCTTTTTGTAGAGACTGCTTTAGATGATCTCGAATTCCCAAACCCTGTCTAGTGTTAGGGTGAATGCCTGCTGATGGGAACACACACCGTTCAAATATGATTACACCATGATCAGTTGATGAGACGACTGAAGACAGATGCAGAAAAGACATATCCCAGACCTGCAGTGGCTGGTCCTAAAGGTGTGAGCTTCCTCCGGGAGTCCAGATACGCCTGCTGGCCCCAGTTCTTCACTTTATTGACATCAGCACAAAACTGCTGCAATGTCATCTACAAGACGAAAGATCCATCGTAAGGTGCAGTCAAACCGACATTCATATGTGACTTTAGATGCACATTCAGACGTACTGGTTCTCTGTGCGAATCCTCCCAGAGGTTTCCGTTACTGTCGCTGGATGACGCCACACTGATGTAGTGCTCGTGAGAGCCGTTACTACCCAGACTGCCATAGCCACTGGATCCATTATTATGAACAGGCTGAGGGAAATACAGATACGATCAAAATGCAAACCAGCAGCTCAAATGTGCTTGACAACTGTAGTGATGCCACATATGAAGTAGGGTTATTTTAGTATTATTTATATTCTATTATAGTTTGTATTCATATTTTTTTATTCTAATTTTAGTTTAAGTGCTAGTAATTTTGTTATGTGCTTTTGACATTCTTATTCATTTTTGTTCCTTTTAAATATTACAAATTATTTTTACTTCAGTTTTAGTTTTAGTTCAATTTTAACTGTTTATATAGCTGTAATTAAGTAAATAATCAAGTTTATTGACTAATTTTTGTTTAAGGTTTTTCAAATAATATGTATATTTTATTTCTATGAAAGCCTGTTTCAGCCAAAGATTTTGTTTCTTTTGCTTCACATTTTTTGTTAATCAAAATATGTTTAAAGTAGGGCTGTGCAATTAATCGAATTCGATTATCATGCGCATCTCGTCAGTAAAGCCGGTTCCGTGATTAGCAGTAAATCGCCATCACCTGTTCTCAGATGGAGCGGCATTTACTACCCCAGAGCCCGTAATTCACTGACAAACTAGGCAATCTGGCGTTCATCAAATTCGGCTGGGTATGAACTGCGATTATGACTAGCGATATTGCCTAACTTTCTGACTCTATCTGCGAAAATAATATCTACTGCTAATCATAAAGACAGGTTTACTGGCGAGATCTGCATGTCAATTGATTAATTGCACAGCCCTAGTTTAAAGGTCAGTGGAAGATGGACACTGCGGGAAATTTTCTCCTGATAGTAAAAATGTATGTTTAAGTCTTAAAAGTGTCATACATGACATCGTGTGTAAATGATTTGATCTGCGTGATTACTGATTACATCAATATTATTTCATGTAATTTGTCATTTAACCATTGATCCCATTCCGATGGCCATTTATTTTCGGTGTATACATTTAATGTTGGTCTCAGATCTGTGAAAGGTATAAAGCATTTTACTAGTTGTGTAGATCAGGCAAGGAATAAAAAAATTAAAAAGGTAATTGCGACTTTTTATCTCACGATTCTGTCTTTTTTTCTTGCAATTTGCGAGTTTACATTTCACAGTTCTGACTTTTCTCTCCAAACTGCGTTATATAAATTCGCAATTGCAAATTATAAAGTTAGAATTGCAGGATATAAATTTGAATTTGCAAGAAATAAAGTCAGAATTGTGAGATATAAACTTTTTTTCTCGTGATTGCGAATATCACAATTCTGACGTCTTTCTTAGAACTATGAGATCAAAACTCGCAGTTGTGAGTGGAGCAACTGTAAATGAATAAAAATGGTAATTTTGACTTTTTATCTCACAATTCTGACTTTAAGTTTATATCTTGCAATTCTGAGAAAAAAGTCACAATTACCTTTTTTATTTGTATTCAGTGGCAGAAACAAGCTTCCATATATTTCAGCTTTATTTCAATTAAAAACATGCTTTTTTTTAATAGTTTAAGCGTTAATATGAAGTTATTGACAGTTAATGGCTGTATTAGTTGATTTATTTTCATCTGACTATTGATATTTGCTGGTCAATATCTAATTGTGGACTGCCTATTTTTAATATTGCTTGTGCTATCATCTTGCTCTAATTAAAGAAATGGCACTATACATATGACAAAAATTTAACTCTTTAAAAGCACTATTTTTTGAAGATTGATTTGACAACACAAAAACTACTGATTTTACTACTGATTTTCGCACGTCACACCTCTGTTCATCAATTTGCACTGGCTACCTGTAGCTGCTCGCATAAAATTCAAGGCATTAATGTTTGCCTACAAAACCACCTCTGGCTCTGCACCCCTTTACCTAAATTCAGTACTTCAGACCTATGTGCCTCTAGAAGCTTGTGTTCTGCAAGTGAACGACACATTATTGTGCCATCCCAAAAAGGCACAAAATCACTTTCACAGACTTTTTCATTAACTGTTCCCACCTGGTGGAATGACCTGCCCAACTCGATCCCAGCAGCTGAATCCTTAGCCATCTTCAAGAAACGGCTAAAAACACATCTCTTCCATCTTTATTTGACCCTCTAACTTTATCATTCTCTATTCTAATTCTATTTTATCTATCTGTCGTCTTATTTAAAATAATTTATTTTAAAATAAAATGTATTTCTCTAACTGCTAATTTTCCTTTATAAACTAACACTAGCTTTCTTTTTTCTATTCTATCTACTTGTTTTCTTAAAAAAAAAAAAAACCTTGCTATGTGTAATGCCTTAAGCTAACCGAGACTTGTCATATGCTTGCATGTTGTTGCTCTTTTGTTGGTTTTGATTGCTTCTATTGTCCTCTTTTGTAAGTCGCTTTGGATAAAAGCGTCTGCTAAATAACTAAATGTAAATGTAATGTAAATGTAAATTTTAGGTTTTAAAGTTTATTTACTCAAATAAACTTTTATTAAGTTTATTTGAACAACTTTTATGTATTTTGTGTCTGTTCCTCACGCAAAGTGATGCATGCAAAACTATTCAAAAATATTTGAACAAGGTTTGGGGTCAGTCTCTTATGCTCACCAAGGCTGCATTTGATTAAAAATACAGTAAAAACTGTAAAATTGTGAAATATTATTATAGTTTAAAATAACTGTTTTCTATTTTAATATATTTTAAAATGTAATTTATTCCTGAGATGCAAAGCTGAATTTTGAGTATTGAATTTTCAACAGCCATAATTTCAGTGTTTGGTGTTGCATGATTTTTGTGGAAACCATGATGTAGTTTTTCAGGATTATTTCATGCATAGAAAGTTCAAAACAAATTATTGTAACATTATAAAGGCCTTTACTGTCACTTTTGAACAACTGGCCTGCAAAAAGCTTGCTAATGTGGCTTGTCCTCTGTGGATTTAGTGATCTCTCACCTGCAGGAAGAGCTTGTAGATCATGGCTTGCAGCTCTTTAACGTCCTCACACATGACCGGCTGCTCGGCTTTACTCTGTGCAGCGAAAATGTCCTCATTCAGAGGTCCACTACAGAGAAGATGCACAAAAACAAGTGTATGAGGAAATGTCAGTGTTTGGACACACACCACAATTGGCGCACTCCAGAGCCGGCGCTTACGTGCGAACTTTGTGCCTGCCGATGATGAAGGCCACCTTACGGCTCCAAGGGTTGATGAAACTGGACCAGCTGGAGTCCAGGGTGATGTAGTCACCGTTCTGACAGCGAAACCGGATGGGCGAGTGTTCAAACGGAGGCTGGCCCACGTACTTCAGAACTGAAGAGATCATGACAAATTTTATTAAGACCTTATACAAGACTGATAAAGACTTTACAATGTAGAAAAGTCATTACGGACGTACTTTTGCGGTGCATGGCCAGCATGAGCAGGCGGTCGTCTGGATGTAGGCAGGTCAGAACTGAGGTACCGATCAGGTCCTGAGGGAGGTAGCCGAGCAAAGGCACCGCACTGCGAACACACACACGCGACCAAAAAAAAAAAAAAAAAATACATGAGGAATAATTTCACAGCAACTACCACAAAAAAAAAATGCATTTACTTAATTTTATTATTAAAACAGTTCAAGTCAGTGTTATTTGTACTGTAAAAGACTTTTAATTCTAGGAAGATATTGATCTAATGTAGCTGCTGAACTTAAAACTACTTCATAGTTGTGTGGTTATATAAAGGCAATCGTAACACTGCTGCTGACTGAACAGTACTAGTTTATTTAGTAAGTAGCTGTAAGAAGTCAGAAACTTCTTACAGCTACTTACCAAATAAACAAATACATGGATAGACATATTGATTAAAGTTGAAATTATCATTATTAAAATCATTCATTTTTAATTTAAAGAGGTGACAAGACAAACAACCAACAAAACAAACCCTACAATAATTTTACAATATTGTTGTTGTTGTTGTTATTATTACTAATTATGCTCAGCTTTACTCAACATGTGCAACATATTTTATACTACTACTACTAATACGCTGCTCAGCCATATTCTGTGCAACACAATATTTTCAAATAATGATGATGATGATATGAATAATAATAATAATAATAATAATAATAATAATAATAATATGCTGCTCAGCCATATTCTGTGCAACACATTTTCAGATAATAACAACAATAATAATAACAATAATAATAATAATTGTTGCTGTTAATAATAATAATAATAATAGTTGTTATTATTATTATTATTAGCTGCTCAGTCATACTCTGTGCAACAGTATTTTTAAATAATACTAATACTACTAATAATTATAAATATAATATGCTACTCAGCCATATTCTGTGCAACATATTTTCAGATAATAATAATAATAATAATAATAATAATAATAAGCTGCTCTGCTATACTCTGTGCAACAGAAATATTTTCAAATAATAATAATAATAATAATAATAATAAGCTACTCAGCTTTATTCCATGTAGCTTATTATTTTAAAACAATAATAATTAAAAAAAATAATATGCTGATCAGCTTTATTCTGTGCAATGCAAACAACAACAACAATAATAGTGCTACTCAGTTTACTCCACACAGCATATTATTTTAAAATAATAATAATAATAATAATAATAACAGTTCTTCTTCTTCTTCTTCTTCTTCTTATTATTATAAACACATAACCATTTGACCAAACTCCTTCACTAAAGGTCAAAATCACTCACCGGTCATCCACTTCTAAAAAGACACAGCCTGGGGAATGAGTCGTGCTGAATATGCGCTTGTCCATAGGAATGCGAGGGGCTGGAAACAAACAACAAGCAAACACACAAATAATGATCATTTGATCAGACAGCCAAATGTAAAAGTAAAAATGACATTTCACTTAACACTCAAATAACAATGCAGAATAACCACATTTAATTCCGGCAGAGTTAAACAGGTAACGGTTAAACAGTTAAACATACTTAGGTCATGTGACAAAGTGACTGTACTACTGTTTCAGAACGTGGCGAGGTGAAAGGTACCCTCGTATCCTGAGATGATGCGTTCGGCCAGGGCCAGACAGCACGGCTCCTCGTCTCCGCTCAATCCCTGAACCTTCAGCAGGTACGGAGTGATCCGGAAAGGACTATAACGCATTTCTCCATCTCTGTCTTTCCCTCCTCTGAACAGAGAGAACAAACAAAAAAAACAAAAAAACTGAGCTGGATAATGATCTTCTGTAGAGCTGCTTTATAGATGAAATAAGCTTGTGTCATTATTTGATGAACTCTGCACTATTATTGAGCTAAACTGAATTAACAGTGAATTAAACTGAACTGAATAATGACACTATTGCCTTCTGTAGAGCTGCTTTACATTTTGTTACGTAAATGAAGGACTATGGTCTTGTTTATTACTGTGAAGCTGCTTTGAATCAATCTGTATTGTAAAAAGTGCTATTAAAAAAAATGCAATATATTAATTAGACTTATCAGATAAGAATAAAGTGCAATTCCTCAGAAAGCAGAAATGGAGTCATAAATAACTCTGATAATGTGAAACACACTGACCTGATTCGACAGAAGAAGGACTTGACCTGGGCACATTCAAACAGAACCGCCGCTACAGAGAGACAAAGAGCAATAACATCTTTTATTCCTAAAATGAACATTTTATAATGACCTGAATTTATCAAAGATGTTTGATGCATGATTCAATGTATGTGCAATGCCAGTGAAATGACCAACAACTGCTTTAAACTCCAGAGTGACTCACCGCTGTCTGTGCCCACGTTCCAGGGCGGCAGTCGCGGTTGCGCGGTGTGCGAGTAAAAGACATTGACGTCCTGATGGTACAGCAGCTCCACGAACTTGGCAGACTCCAGAAACTTCCTCTTGCAGTGAAGCACACTGGAGGCCTGTTCGGACGCATAAACCACCTTCCCGGAGGCCAGAGAGAAGACCACCACAAACGTGTCCTGAAAAAAAACACACAACTGCAGGTGAACTCTTTGTACCCACAGGGACGGCGCTCATTAAAGAGACAGTTCACCCGAAAATGTAAATTCTGTCATCATTTACTCACCCTCAAGTTGTTCCAAACCTGTATGAGTTTATGTACAGATATATTAAGTCAATGTAGACCAGGAACTGTTTGGTTCCCAGCATTCTTCAGAAAAAACAGTCACACTTTATTTTAAGGTCCTATTCTCACCATTAACTATGACTTTTGGCTTAATAAACTCCTAATTTGCTGCTTATTAATAGTTAGTAAGGTAGTTGTTAAGTTTAGGTATTGTAGGGATGTAGAAAATGGTCATGCAGAATATGTGCTTTATAAGTACTAATAAACAGTGAATGTGTTAACAATAGGCATACTAATTAGTAGCTAGTTAATAGTGAGAATTGGTCCTTATACTAAAGAGTTACCAAAAAACTCATGTTTGAAACAACTTGAGGGGGAGTAAATGATGACAGAATTTTCATTTTTGTGTGATATATCCCTTGAAGGCAAGACATAGTTGATTGATATTTACATTAAAAATTGCAACACCTGATTTTTTTTTGTATAGCAAATTTTCTGAACTGTTATGTTTTAATATGCAAATGAGACATTATCTAATAAAAGATGCACTAATCTGAATACATCTGGAGAACAGAAATCTGAACATTTTATATATCCACATTCAAAATTGTTTCTTTTTTGACATATTAGTCAAAGATTTTTACAGAGGGGATTTCAAATCTCTCTTTTTATTAGTCGTACAAATCAGAAAATACTGTCAACAGACCGTAAAAAAACAAGCACATGTTCACCGTTTTAAGGAATAAAATGTTGTATAAAATTAGGTAAATGATATATGAACAAAAAGATATTTTAGCATCACTGAGATACTACTATAGTTTTCTAATATTTTTAATTCAATTTTATTTTTGTATTTTCTTCAAGATCTTTTCAGATAAAGTTTTAGAAACTGAGTTGTGTTTTTATCATTTTTATTAATTTTTGTTGTTTTTAAATGTCTATATAACGTTTTGATTTCAGTTTTAGTTTATTTTAGCACATCAAGTTAAAATAAATGAAAATGAGAAATGCTGCCTTATTAAATAAGTTTAGGTTTTTTATATTTTACTAACATTTATTTTAAGTTAATTAAATAAAAATAAAAAATTATTGATTAAGTTTTACTTTTTGTTTTTGCTAACTATATTAACTTGGGAGGGAAATCCCCTGTGTAAATAGTGTAAACCTTCAGAATATAGATAGAAATTATACTGTAAAGTTTGGTGTAAGTGCCGCTCAAGAGTAGATTTCTGAAAATCTCCAAAAAAAAAACCCTTTAAAAATAGATATTGCAGTTCAAATCAACAGATGCAAACACAAAAGTGTATTTTTGGATGTTTTCTTTCCACTAGTCTGAACACCACATTATGAAAAGCCAAACAGTCCAAAATCTCAAAATTGAGCCGTGGAAAAAATAACACTGTTTTGCCTGTAGGCTTTGAGAGGAAACTCAGCAGGACGTACGGTGTTTTTCAGCGTGTGTTCTGATGTGATTCCCTCCAGCTCCTCCAGCGTGCACACAGTAGCGTCTTGTCTCTCCTCCAGTCCGCTGCTCATTAGTAAGTTGTAGTACTCACTGTTTGCTGCAGGGGGCGGCAGAGGAAGAGTAAAAATGAGCCCAGCATGAGAGCCACAATCTTCTAGTTAATCAGTGTTTGGCTTAAACAACAGAGCAGTCTGGCTCACAAGAGACCATGCCAGATATTACAACACCAGACAGAATTACTACTGGGAAATTTCACATAGAATTACATCACAGACTGAATACTGATATTTATTTCAAGTGATGGCAAACAATATTAAGCACAAACCCATACAGGCGCTGAAGAAGCTTGAATTAATATCAATAAAATACATTTAATTAATAGAAAAAATGGAAGATGATTAAATATTAAAATATTACCATGACAACTATCATTTTCACCAAAATATTAGCTACATAAACTCAATATCACCTATTTTTTTTATTATTTCACCGATTTTTTTATCTGCAATATTTTTTTTTAACTTGCTATTAATTTATGACAAAATAGCAGTCACAAAACAAAACAACAACAGTTATGTCATAAAACTTATTCAAATATGTCAAAAGCTTATGTGCATATGAAAATATGAACTTGCTGTAATTTGTGGCAAAATCATTATATTTTGGTAAGAGCAACCACAGCTGAAAAAACCAAATAAAATGACAAATCTGCAGTGTTTTAGCAGATTTCCATGCACAAGTGACCTTAAAGAGTGACATTTTTTGAACTGAACTTTTCCAAGTGATAACTTCATGCATATCAGAAAATTAGTTGTTTATACAACCATACATTATTTCAGCTAACATGATTAAAGGGTCATGAAACCCCCTTTTCAGCACCGGTTATTTCTCACCACAGTTTTAAAAAATGCTATAAAAGTGGGCGTGGTGCTCTGTAGAGCGGAGGGAGACAATACGCACAGTTTCAGGTTCAGAAAGTTTCATTTCACTCCCATCGAGTTAAAAACACAAATAAACGCACAGCCATTTGCACTCTGCATCGAGAACATATATGAATGCGCTGTTGCACCTCTAATAACTTATAAAGCCTTTTTTGCGGCGTTTATAAGCCTTTTGATGGGTTGCGTCAAGGAGCTGTAAAAACCGGTTATACTCACTAAATGAATGAATTGTGTTTGTGCCGAACTCTTACAAAGCAAAAACAAACATTCTCCATCGATCCATGAACGTTTCTCTCAGTTAATGTACGCTGCAATCTGACAGCCTGATAGCTTCTGTCATAGCAAATCAACATATGCTGCTGTGAATAATTAAGCGAAGCGTCTTCTCATAGGATAAGAACACGCAGTCTCATGAATAATTTAATAGACACCGATGCGTCATCAGTGTACTATAGTTCTTTGCCACGTCACAAAATGTGACGTCAACACGATGTGCATTTTAAACCCGGAAGATGAAAATAGCACAAAAAAGCGAAAAAATTAACTAGTTTTCTTCAACAATTAATATCAACGGATGCTAACATTGTCTTCTATGATCTGCAACACAAACACCTCTGCTAAAATCTCAGAAAAAGTAGTTTGGGGTTTCATGACCCTTTAAGAAGCCACTGACAACAAATGAGCAATAAAAATATATGAAGCATGAATGATTCAGCAGAAAATTTCTTGTGTTTTGGTGATTGGATCATTATTGTAGCAACAGTGTCATCAGTGCATCTGTTGTGGTTCACTGAGGGCAACATTATAAACTTATTAAAGGTATTTTATTTTTATTAGAGATGTTTGTATTTTCATTTTATTTTATTATTATATTTTTATTAAAAACTCATAACATTTTTATATGATTAAAAAAAAATAAAAAAAAATAAAAAACATAAACACTAAATAATAAATAAAATAAAATATTCGGCTTATTTAGTTTAATATAAAGTTGAAAAAATAGCCCAAATGTTCAAAACAATGTTTGTGACGTCTGCCCACTGATCTATATATAATGTTCTCTATTATAGATCAGTGCATCTGCCTTTGCTGAACCACAGCAAATGTTTTGATTCTGTTGCTACTATGAGAATCTATACCCCAAAAAAACAGGAAATACATCTCAGCCACATTCCTTAGTGTTGAGTTTCACAATTACTGAATGACATGATGACTTCATGCAGAAACTATCAGCATCTGCCCACAACATCTCAATGCAGGCGTTATACTGAGAAACATATTTGATATAGCGATTAACAAAACATGGGAAAGTGCTGATGAATGAGTGCAGTACGTGCAGGAGCAGTGTGAACAGATTTAGCAGGGTTTTACTGCCAGCGAGCGGTTAGGACCTGGACGCGCCCTTCTTGCAGACACAGCTGACGGACTGTTACATAATCACAGACCATCTGAATGTGTGCTGGCGTTATAACAGCAGCCGCTCTAGTGGCTTTACGTGTGTGTGTTTTTACCTTGTACTTGTTTGACACAGTTCAGTGCGTAGTTCAGTGCCTCTACAGTACTGGCTTTACTGCGGCTTCTCTTCTCAGACGGCAGCCGTTTCTTCATCTCCTGCACCGTCTGCATCATCTCTCGGTGCGTCTGCTCACGGCCGTGCTCCGTCTGCTCACTGCACACGCACACGTTTGTTTTCAGTCACATTTTCAGATTTATTAGAATTTTAACCTAATATCAATTAATCATATATAGAAGCCCATTTCTGCCACTTAAGAAAAAAAAAAAATCTAAATGATGACAAAGTTGAAATTATGAGATACTAAGTCATAATTCTGAGATTAAAAGTTGATTTTTTTTACTTCATAATTTCGACTTTTTACACAATTTCAAACTTTTGTTAATTTGTCTATAATTGACTTAATCATGACTGTGACAAAAAATTCAGCTTGTGTAAATTATGAATTTCTCTCAATTTCGAGTCATAATTATCATTTTACAAAGCATGATTTTGTTATGTGAAATTATTTGAAAAGTAATTAAGACTATGTCATACCTATGGGTTTTTATCTCACAATTTAACTCATAACTGATGTATGTCAATTTTGATTTTTAATTAGGTATAAGTAAAAACAACTTTCAATGTAATAATTGTGACTTTTTGCCTCATTCTGACTTAGTATCTTCTTATTTTGACTATTTATTTCAGAATTATGATTAAACAAAGCATCATTTTGTTATTGTGGTGAATATTTCCAATAATTATCACTTTTTATCACGTAATTTAAACCTTTTGTCAATTTCTCATAACTGACTTTGTGTCAATATCTACTTTTAAATTCATAAAAAGTTATACTTGCAAAAATGTCAACTTTTGATGTCAAAATTGACTTCTCTCATAAAAAGTAGTAATTCTGACATAAAATCAACTTATAAGTATGACTATCTCATAATTTTAACTTTTTGTCATAACTTTGTTATAATTTAACAAAGCATGATTGTTATGTGGTGAAAATTTCTATGGTAATTATGACTTTTTGTCTCATAATTTCAACTTTTTCTCTCTCTCATAACTGACATAGTGTGTCAATTTCAAAAAAGTTATACTTAGGCTGCAAAAATGCCAACTTTTAATGTCATAATTGACTTTTTCTCATAAAAAGTAGTAATTCTGACATAAAATCAACTTTCTATGCTATAAGTATGAATTTATCTCATAATTTTAACTTTTTGTCATAACTTTGTTATGATCTATGATAATTATGACTTTTTGTCTCGTAATTTCAACTTTTTCTCTATTTATCTCGTAATTGACAGTGTCAATTTCTACTTTTAAATTCATAAAAAGTTATACTTAGCCTGTAACAATGTAAACTTCTAATGTCATAATTGACTTTTTATCTCATAAAAAGTAATAATTATGACAAAATCAACTTTCTATGTTATAAGTATGACTATCTCATAATTTCAACTTTTTATGTCAGAATTATGACTTAAAGCATGATTTTGTTACGTGGTGAAGATTTCTATGATAATTATGACCTTTTGTCTCGTAATTTCAACTTTTTCTCTATCTCATAATTGACTTACTGTGTCAATTTTGACTTTTAATCTCATAAAACGTCATAATTACGACATACAAATTTCAGCTTTTAATGATATAATAATGACTTTTTTTGTTTTTATTTTTTCTTATTGGATTAACAAAGCATGATTTTGTTTTCTTATGTGGCAGAATTGGGCTTCCATAATTATAATAACTGTATAAGTGTAGAACTTGAAAAGTGAAGGGACATTTATATACATAATAATGTAAAATGTTTGTTACATTAATATTTGATTTCAACGCTAGCTAGTTTCATCCATTACAACTGTGTGATCTTTTGCATGCATCTTTCTTTACAATAACACTTTGCTATCCATTTTGTATCTAAAACAATGACATTTTTAAGTGTTCAAATACTTTTTAAGAGCACTGTATGATCCTTGACATTAATGCATATCTGCCAATACAAATGGAGTTGCGTTACAGCATACTTCAGTTCTAATGCAAATATGTGGTTTTGACGGTTTGAGGTGGGTTAGTTCACCTGCACTCTGTGTGATGAGCGCTGTGAAAGCTGGATGATGAGGAACCAGTGGCAGATTTGGAGCTGAAGACACAAAGAGATGAAGAAGAACTCGATTTAACCAGAAGTCTAATATTACACACAAAATGTCCCTGCATATAGCTGGTCTATTAGAAAGTTTCAATTAGAACTGAGCTTTCAAAAGCAACAGATTTCTTGTTGTACCTCTTGGTGCTTCCTGATCCCGTGGTGCTTCCAGGGCTGCAATTGGCCGAGGAATGATGTCGTCGTGACCCACCGACGCTGTCGTTTCCACTGCTGGAGTCGTGACTGCTGTTCATGTCCACATCCTCGTGCGTCTGCTCTCCTCCGCTTTCTTCACAGCCCGCTGAGCTTTCCCCTCGGCTGGTTCTTCCTCGCTGCTCCTCAGCCTCCTCCTCCTCACCTGAACTGGATCTGGACCCGGTTCCGCTGGTCCCAGGGTCCTGCCCGCTGTTAGTTTGGTCCGTCTGCTCCGCATGCTTGCTGGAGCCTGGAGAAGAGTTCTCCTCTTCTCCATTGGGAAAGCCGTCTCCTCCCGGCATTCCCCGCTGCAAGTTCTCCTCCGACCGCTGCCCACCTCTACTGAAGATCTGATCCACAATTTAGATGCTCCGCTGCTTTTGTCCACATCAACAATGAAGGTCTCTAGAGAAACCCATGAGGATGATGTTTTACTTGATGGTTATGTAGAGTCTTCCATTGAAAGGACTGCAAAAGAAGCATGGATAACATGGATAAACGTCAAAGCCACAAATAAACATACATACAGTACCAGTCAAAAGTTTTTGAACAGTAAGATTTTTTTTTTTTTTTTTTTTTCAAAATATAATTTATTTCTGTGATTTCAAAGCTGAATTTTTAGCATCATTACTCCAGTCATATGATCCTTCAGAAATTACTAATATGCTGATTTGCTGCTAAAAAAACATTATTATTATTATTATTATTATTATTATTATTATTATGTTGAAAACACATGTAGAATTTTTCAGGTTTCTTTGATGAATAGAAAGTTCAGAAAAACAGCATTTATCTGAAATAGAAATCTTTTGTAACATTATAAATTTCTTTATCATTACTTTTGATCAATTTTAAGCATCCTTGCTAAATAAAAGTATTAAATTCTATAAATTCTATATACACACACACACACATACATACACACACACACACATATATATATATATATATATATATATATATATATATATATATATGTGTATATATATATATATATATATAAAACATCGTATTTACCCAGAAAATGTTTCCCCCCCCCCTTCTTTTCATAATATATTTTAGCATTTGAAGCTCTAAAAATTTCATTTTCAATTTGGAAAATATGTTTTCTTCAGCTGTGCTGTTTACAACGTGTATCAATTAAAACATAATTTGACCATGGTACATCAATATGATGCATTATTATCTCAGAGCTCTGAATATATACGTGTGTGTGTCTGAATATATGGCTATATATGTCAAAATAAGCAAGAAAACAACATTCACCACATTATATTTCATTAACTACTGGAATTATTGTATAATGGGGGTGTTGTTTTGCACATGCAGCACAAGATGTCTGAGTGTGAACAATCATATCAGCTTTCATGCTCAAAAACAACACAAAAGCCTGATGGTGTCATCCATCCTCAGACAGAAAGATTCATAACACATTATACAACTGTCTGGCTTTATTCAGGACACTAATGTTACACACTTTTACATGTTATAAACAAGCCCTAACAGTTACAGTTAGGGTTAGTCCAACTGTAAACATTTTACATACTTCATTGGTCATCTTTGTCCAAAGTGCCTCATAAGTACAAGTATTTTACACAATAATGAAATCTTTGAACCGTCAAACTTCAGGCTACATTTTTACAATTTATTCAGATAATTTGTATTATTTGTCTGGCAAAAACTGGAAGTCTGATTACTTATATAAGTATGCACCAAAGTTTAATATTTCAGGTATTGTTCTGGCTTTTGCAAACATCACCAAATTCCAGGCCAGATAATTTAAATCACATTTTTGTGCCTGCATATCTGTTACTCTTGTCTGGACAGGCGGCGTTGACATTTCACTTTCTATATTGTAGGGTCATGACCTGTCTGTGTAATGACTGCTGCTGTTTGTACAGAGACTCTGACGCAGTCATTCTCAAAATAGGCTGCGTCAGAGTAGGACTGGGTCAGACTTTCTGGACCCTATTTGTGCACAATTCAGACTGACCTCTCGGCTAATTTTAAAACAAACAGGATTCAGTTAGAAACAGTCCTACTTAAGCTCTAGGCAAGTTTATTATAGGTAACTAAAACTGAAACTATAAAACAAATTTTGTTACTTGAAAAAAAAAAACATGAACTGAAATGAAATAAAATAAAATATATCAACTTATTTCAGCATTCTCATTTTCATTTAGTTTATCTTGATCATAGACTGTAAAAAAAATGGACGTAGTGTCCGTGACGTCACTCGTAGGTTTCTGAAGAGCGTTTTTGAAGCCTAAAGTGGGCGGAGCCGACCACCGCCATCTTGGCAGCACGTCACTACTGGATAATCGAAAATGGGCAAAAAGGCAGGACGTGGGTGAAGCTGAGCTGAAACCACGCCCCTCTATAGTGACAGCAGTGCTGCCGCGCAAAGACAAAACACCATAACTTCGTTTTTGGTCGAAAATGAGTTATTGATCATTTTGGGACATTAATGACCTCCTTTATCATGTGTTTAAGTATCATGGAGAAAAGCCCGGACAAACCAAGGCAGAACACAGTATAACATCAGTTACCGCTCTCTGATTTTGTTTTTGAACGCTCAAAGTAAGTTACGGTGCTCTGC
This sequence comes from Tor tambroides, assembly GCA_021397915.2. Taxonomy (NCBI): domain Eukaryota; kingdom Metazoa; phylum Chordata; class Actinopteri; order Cypriniformes; family Cyprinidae; genus Tor; species Tor tambroides. The sequence goes on from JAFVLL020042948.1 coordinate 261,864, forward strand.
ATTTGTTTGCATTCGTTCGTCAATACTGTGCCAGCCTGGAGTTTTACGGTATTCTGCCTTTGTTTTACTGTCCATTAAAGTCTGCCGCGTTTAAATTACGGTGTGACTTGTGTACTTTTATACATCTGTTGGCACAGCATTAGACAAACAAATTAGATAGATCGGGATCTGACAAACTGCTCCATTATAACAAAGCACTGTAAGCAATAACGACTAGATAACTTGGCAACAATAATTAATCGTAAATAATCTTTAAAGTGTTTTTTTATAATGCAGATTATTCACTCAGTGCCAGCTGTCAAAGTAGGGCTACCTTCTGACATTGAAAGGGACTCAAATACTGCGACAGCATATCACACATAAATCATTAACTGTTCTCAATTGATACTTTTTCCTTCCTTTTCTTACAAATCCAGGTAAATCCACTGCAATGAACACCATCGAATGTTCCAATTCCACAATCATTTGGAGCATTATCCCTGCTTGCTGGCGTTCACATCAATCTGATCGTTCTTATAGTTCAAGCTATTTTAATTCAGTTCGATGTAAAAACAGCCATTCATTATGTCTTGTCCTTTAATGCAGACATTGCAAATAAATTAGTTTAAACGGTATCCACTCACGTTTAACTTTTTTATCTAAGTTCAAAAAAATAATTTTGATGTTATAGCCTAGCTAGTGATCACTAGATTTACTGAATGTTACCATAATGATTCTCATAAATGGCACCCTAATATAATATGGAAGTTACTGCACTTTTGTCTTGGCGCTTGACATCTCACTTTGAACTGGTGTAGGCAGAGTACATTATCAGTGTGGTAAAATCAAGTTAGAGATCATTTTCATTAAACAATCTAATTACCAGATTTCCAGTGTCTACCTATAATTATTTATTCTGCTACTGAAATAAAAAATCTTTAAAGCCATTTTCTCAGTTTCACACTAGACAAAGCTGACAGTCCACTGTAACAGTATTAAAATTTAAACATGAACTTAAGGCTAATACTCATTCATAAGAAACAGTATAAAAAGTTAATTCCCTAAAGGTCATAGGGCAAAATTAAGCCTCTCTAGACAAGATACTTTTTGCCTGGGCTGTAAACATATTTTTTTCTGCTGTAAAGTTGGGCATTTTAACATGGGGAGTCTATGGGACTGACTCCCTTTTGGAGCCAGCCTCTAACGGCCAGTCGATGAATTGCAGTTTTAGTCATTTCCGTGTTGGCTTCGAGAGAGAGCGGGAGGTTGCCGCTTGATCTTGATGTATTAAAATAACTAAAAATAAAATAAAAATGTATAAACTACAGACTAATATATATATATATATATATATATATATATGAAACGATATCGATATTTATCGACGGTACACCTTCTTCGAAAACGATAGAAAAAAATGTTCGATATAGTGCACAATAGGCACGTACTATGAGTGACACAGACAGCACACACAAACATGAACATGCTGAATTGAGTGCTGTGCCTGCCTGTGATGAGGAGATTAATATTAGTCGAATTTAAAATAAACATTTGCATTTGAATGCAAAAACAGTACAATCAAATGTTAGGTGTGCATCAGGGAAGCACATGAAGTAAGGCTGGGTATGGTTAAAAATTTCCGATATCAACGATTCCGATGCGATACGCTCAGTTGATGCTGATTTCCTGGACGATACTTTGCCCCCGTGCATTTTAACAAATCAGTTTTAACAGATTACATTATCTCAAAAAACTTTGGTTTTATTTTTTTTCAGCTTGTTGACATTTGATACAGACTCAAAGACTCATCTCCTGAGCCACTGCACAAAGGAACAAAATATATCCAACACAATAAATCAATTTTAAATAATTTTAATAAAGCTCAATAGTTTTTCAGTTCACACTATCGATGTTTGTTTTAAAACGCATAGCTCAGACAGAATCATCATTTCTATTCATTTATTCTAGGTTGTTAAAGACTTCAGGAAATTGAAAATCTTTATCCACTTTCATAAGTGGGTGTTTTATTTGCCTTCACCATATGTTTTAATGTTATTAAATTCTGTGTTGTAGTATGTCTAATTATTTGAATGCATAAAAACTACTTAGTTTATTCAAATTTATTCTTAATATAGCCTTATGAAATGTTTTATTTTTCCTCAGAAATTCTGTGTTCTGTATCTGGTTTTCAAATGAAGGCGTAAAACATTAATTTCATTTATCTTTTAAATTATTGAAAATCAAACTTTATTTATTTATTTATTTTGGCAAACAAAATTTTACTATTAAATAAAACATGGAAGAAATGTTCTGTGATCATTACTTATAAAAATAAAGTTTTAATCATTTTAATAGTAGCCTAGTAGCAGTATGTACATTCTGCTGAACAATAGTAATATATTTCTGCCGCAGTGTCATCCAAGTTAAACCAAACTTTTATTTTCATGGGTTGCCATGAATACCTTTACAGTTCTGTGTGTATATGATATGACGCTAGTTTTACTCAAATCAAACGGTAAAATGCTCATGAAGTGACTCTCAGAGCAGGTCTGGAGATGTTGTTCATGTGTTTATGTCCTCATTTAGTGAGACAGCAAGTGCTGAAATCACCTCGAGCATCACGTGCACTTCAGTCTGTGTGTAGTAAACAAAACCATGCGATATAGAGAGCAGACTGCTTCATATGCTTTCGAATCGCTCTCACGGATGTGAAACACTGATCAATCTGTGCCGCGTCGCTTCTAGTCAAACACACCTAGTGCTGCAGGCTTATTGGCTCACTGACGTTGATGAGATTATTTGTAGATGTCGAAATTTGGTACCGAACGACAAGACGTTTTTCGATACTCGGTGGTATCGAGGCAATTCGGTCGGTGCCTAAAAAGTATCGAACTCGATACCCAGCCCTATTCATCAGTGGCGCAAGAAATGCGGTGATGATGTAACGTAAAGTGATGTTGTTGCATTTTAATGTTTTGCTAGTTTAACCCACGAGACGCGCAGCTGCTGCGTTGCTCATTCAAAATATTAGATAAATATAGTGGCTCAATGCGTAGATGATGTTGATTAGGTTAAAACCGAAACCAAGCCGTTCACACAGAACGCAAATTCAGCGCATTCTTTAGACCAGTGGTCGCCAACCTGTCGATCGACTGGTAGATCTTTATCACTGTCTCAGTAGATCCCGAAAATAACAATAAAATAAGTACAAAAATGCATTATATTTCTCATTATATTCATTCTTTGTACTGTACTTTTCTGTTATTTTTGGGAGCTTCTGGGACAGTGATAAAAAAAAAATACATAACGCCTGAGTCTGTCAATAGGACGAACGCTATATCGCGGCTGGTTCATATGTGCCACCTGCTGGCAGAAAGTGATTTTGCGTCTCATTCAGACCTGCTGTTTTTGTTTCATGCAGATGTTTTATATAGCAAAAAATAAATTAATTAAATTAATATAACCTAAAGTCAGACCATTCTGTTTTTGTTTTAAATCCTGAAATTATACAATCTAATTCAAATTAAAAAACAACTGCTCATGCAAGGTGTGTAGCAGCTTTGTTTGGATGTTGATTAAAATGCAATGGTTGCCTCTAATTTCAAATAGCTACACATATTTTTGTTTAAGGCCAGTTTGTTTGTTATAAAGCAAATAGCCAATAAATACATTTGCTTTAAAAATAAAAGATAAAAATCAGAATCAGCCAATTTGCTAGTTAAAAAAAAACAAAAACAAAAGAACATCTGATTCTGAATTGGCTTGATCGGTGCATCACTAATTAAAATACTAAATAAAAGGCCTCAAATTGGAAGTACAATCTGGGATGTCTTTTTCTATCAATTCTTCAATAAGTAGATCTTGTCTTTCATAAAGGCCGAGGTCAGGGATCTTGGGCTTAAAAAGGTTGGTGACCACTGCTTTAGACGGTCAAATATGACTGCTGCACTCACGTCTCACACAAGAGATGTATAGAAAGCCATGCAAAGTTAAAACAGTTTAAACTTTTAGAAAACACATCACAAATTTGTGGAGGTTTATTCCTTTTCACTGCGACTCATATGTTTTTAAAGGGAATCTGCGTGATGAGCCATTCGGCTCTTTGTATTAAGCAATGCATAAATACATGATGCTGTTTTGTTCATAACTGTTTATGCAATTTACGAAATTATATTTGATTAGACGGAATGCACGATTTTTTATAGACAGTTATTTGGTTGCATTGACAATTTAATGCGCTGCATTATTTTACTCATTGCTCCCTCCTGTGGCCTCGGGAAACAAGCCAAATGTTTCCTTAAGACCTATTTAATCTGCATATAAAACATTAGAAATGAAATATCTGTTTAATTTTTATTTAAACCGTTTTATTTGTTAAAACAAAAAATATTTGTTGTTTGTCTCAATAATTTGGGTTAATTTAAACATACAGTGGTTAAATGTAAAAAAAAATTTTTCTATTGCTATTTGTTTTAAAAAAGGTTATTAAAAAAATGTCAATAATTATCTATACCGAACGATATGAAACATTATATCGTTGATACATTTTTTAGCTATATCGCCCAGCCCTAATATACCCATACATTTCTTTGTCATTCACATTTATGCACAACTGTTTCTTTTTCATATCTCATGTCTTTACTATAAAAAGCGATATGGGATCTTTTGCAACAGGTAATAATCTTTATGTACACTGCACACTACGGTGAACCATAAAACGCTACATGTATCTTTACTTTACAACCTTTTTACATAGTAAAAAGCTAAGATATGCTGCTACATGTCCTCAGGTTACACAGACAGACTTCTGTTCTGGTGAGTCAATTGTATGCTAAAAAGCACTGGGACCACAAAAAAAAAAAAAAAAAAAAAAGTAGACAGATTACAAGATTTAAAGAAGTGTGTCATTTCTCTGTAACAATGCAAAAATAAAGACTTTTTAAACAGATTTCTCAGAAAGTCCCTCCAAACTCATTTAAAACTCGAGTCAGAGCAGCCGATGCTCAGCTTAAAGCCACAGTATTTACAGCTAATTTTTTCAGTGTGTGTATATATATATATATATATATGGATGATATTGCTGTTATTTGGCCAAATTTTTCCTTAAAATTGCCTGATTATCCAGCAGGAATATTATACTATATATTAACAGTTTCAAGTTCAAGAGCTTTATTGTCATACTGAATGTACTAGGTTCAATGAAATTCTTATTTTGTTGTTCTCATGAGAAGACAGGGTAGAAGGGGAACAAACAATAAATTATAAAGACAATAAATATAAAGAATTAAACAATTCTATTTCATATCTGCTGATATTTGGCCACATTTTTCCTTAAAATTGGCTGATTATCTGATAAGCAGACTGCATCACCCTGCTCTAATTACCAGCATCATCCACATTTGAGCACACATTTCCATGACCTTGTAATTCTGACTGATTAAATGAACATTGGTTTAAATAAGATACAGGTGGTTATACACAATAAATATCCAATGTTCAATAATAAACGATAACAAAATACTTTCCTGGCTCATTCATAGAACTCCTAAGTTCTGAAGAATCACCTTAAAGGGATAGTTCACCCAAAAATGAAAATTGTGTCATCATATACTCACCCTCAAGTAGTTCCAAACCTGTATGAATTTCTTTGTTCTGCCGAACACAAAGGAAGATATTTTGAAGAAAGTTTGTAACCAGGCTGTTTTGGGGCACCATTGATTTACATAGTACGGAAAAAAAAATACTATGGAAGTCAATGGTGCCCCAGAACTGCTCTGTTTCCCACATTCTTCAGAATATCTTCCTTTGTGTTCAGCAAAACAAAGACATTCATACGGGTTTGGAACTACTTGAGGGTGAGTAAATGATGATACAATTTTCATTTTTGGGTAAACTATCCCTTTAAGAAACGAAACACCTAAGATAACTCATTTTAGCTCATGCAAATGTGCATAATACTATTTATTTCACAAGACAATATTTTGATATTAAGCAACTACAGACCACAACTATCTCACTTGGCCTTTTAAAACAGAATTTAGGATTCACCTGAAAAAAAAAAAAAAAAAAAAAACCTCTATGGTTTCCACATTCCTAACAAACCCACAAGACAAGAATATTACTTTGTGACACTGATGCTCGCCTCCGCCATTGCACATGCACGGCCACGAGTCTGCTTATAGAAACATATTCACGTAAACCCCCCTATCTGACCCATACATCTCAAACAGACCCGCGAACATGAAAAACACACATTTGAGAGAAATCCAAGTTATATCATTTAGCATATACAAGTCAGACGGGCAGTACGCATGCGCATAGTTACACGCATAACCCAACGTGATGTTTCACGAACAAACACAAACAGACTATTAAATATTCCACGTATCAGAAATGAATGCTGATAATTATATCACATACATAATTAATAACGTGATTATAATACATTATACCTTAAATTGTAGATGTTAATCGCACAAGTCTCGAATGCCGCGTTTCTCGTCTTATTACGTTAAGCTCTCTTGAACATCACAGCACTAGTATATCTGTAAAACTCTTCCTCGCGCTAGAGAAGCGTTAGAGATGAGTACTTGATGTTGATGTTCAATAATCACTTGCTCCAGTTTCTCGCGCGTCCCTCCATTACTCCACCTGAACGCAACACACCAACCCCACGTGAGTCTGGCCGACCGGAGCCACGCCTACTCGACTCCCATTGGTGGGAGCGTTTCCATGTAACAGTCTGATTGGTCGATGGGCGTGGTCATGACGACAGCCCAGTCGAAGATGCGGCTGGACTCACGTGTATGACCATGTTATACAATCAATGAAAACAATGGCGTAGCAGTAAAGATCTCGCCGCCCCGCGAGTTACGTGAGGTCACACACTATACGGGTGCGATTACTTTTATTAAATAACTCAGTGAAAAACGTAAAATACCGTAAGCTGCTCTGGGGCGTGATGCCATAGGTTACGTCGCGGGCTGGGAGCTGGCAGGAATAAAGTAGATTAGTCTACCTCCTGATCTACTTTCATGCCCGCTGTTGAGACCCAGGAATACTTTTATACATACATTTCGCACACTGTTGAGCGCGCAAGGCTTGCACAACGCGCATAGTGTAACTTACCTTTCTTTCAGTGCACTTGCGCGGACAAAAATCGCAATGCGATTATAATTTTTGGGCCTTGCACTTATTGTTAATAAGTCACTGAAAAGCGTAAAATTTCGTGACTGTTAGGATCTGCACCGATTTGAAATATACCATGGTACTGAATAGTAATTCATGACTGTGGCTGATAAACAGACATTCAACATCAATAGAGGATTCAATATTTTGTGTTATATATCATTTATAACCAGCCAACCGTTTTGTTTTGTTTTTTTTACACATTCTATATATTTTTAAACATATATTAATATATAAAGTGAAAAGTTAATATATTATATATTAATCATATTTCGTACTGTTAGTGCCTGTTTAAAGGGGCATAAGGAAATTATATTTGGGTTGAGTCTTTACTAACCTAGAAGCAGATATGGGATAGTTGTCTGCTTAATGTCTATCCAGATAGAAAGATAGATGATTGTTTTCACTGGAAAATGAATAAACAATTGACTTTTTTTCAAAATTGCAAGAAAAAAAAAAAGAATTGCTAGATGTAAACTCAAAATTGAGAAACATGACCATGCAATTCTGAGAAGTCAAAATTATCTTTTTTACTTTATATTGGAAAAAAAAAACAGAATAGTGAGATGTGAACTCAGAATGGAAAAACACTGAACTGCAAAATGTAAATTTGGAATTGCGATAAAAAGCAAGATTTTATATTTAACGTTTTTTTTTTCTCTCTCAAAATTTAAACTTGCAATTCTGACTTTTTGTCTGAGAAAATGTTTTTATCCTGTGGTGGAAACAGACTTCCACAATAGCTGGATTTTTTGAAAACAAGTCTGCTTCTGTTCACTGAAGCAGCATTTATTTATTATTGCGGTGACTTCTTCCTTAAGAAATCATTGTAGTGTTTCAATTTAGCATTTAATTTCGTTTTGAGTACACTTGTATTTCTAAAGTTCAAATTTGGTTTCAAAAAGGCCAGAAAGAAACATCTTTCTGCTGAAACCCCTCAGTCTATGGCTGTTTTGAGAGATAAGGGCCATTTCACAGGTACATGTTGTTGACTCCTGTCTTGAAAGTAGATTGCAAACTGGATTAAACCAGCACAAAGGCAGCAGTGGATGGTCAAGATGCACAACAACCAGAGGACAAGCACATCAGAACATCTCTTCTCCTTGATGAAGACAAACTCTAAATACAGCATCTGAAAGAAAAAGTGATTTGGAGCATGTAATCCATGCAGCCTTTGTGAGTAAAAGCAATAAAAAGTATTTATATACACTTAAGGATGTTAAATCCGTGTTTTATTGAGCCAACATGGGCAATTCAACAGGCTTAACAGTTTGTAAGGCCACAAGCATAGAATTGCACTTGTTTACAATTTATACACATGTGAGACATACAAAGAGATACATACAAAAAAAGCTCCGATAAACAAATGTTTGGCACCGTGAGCGAGAGGTGAAGAAACCACCAAAATACTACTGAAATCTCGTTAAGCAAAGATATTTCCAAGCAAACTATTTCTACACAAGGCAATACGTATAATGCAGTTAAATTATTAGTGAATTATCACTTCGAAATTCAATTTTTCAATAATATCTCAAACTTCTATATATATAATTTTTGTGCAGATATTCTGAGTAAAATCAGAGCAAAGTTCTGTGCTGTTGTTACAGGATGGCAGTGGAGTTGTTTAAAGGCACGTCTGTGGTTGTTCAGGAAAGGCTCTTATGTCTTGTTGGCCCAGAAAGACTCTGGCCAAAACAAGAGTGTCTGATTACGGCCGTCCACTAAAAGAGTCCATGAGGGATTCATTAATAAGATCAGATGTTGGCAAATGGCCTTCACAACAAGAGTTTTGGTCAATATGCTTTGGCCTCCAAACAAAAGCAAAATGACTCTTTAGTGAAAGTATGCATGTTATGGTTTTGGATCATTTTGTAACCTGTACTGTCAGTCATTGTTCTGTGGTTTGCACAGAGGAGTGTGTTAGATGTATTTGGAAATGGCATTCAGGAACATATTCAAATCCTAGTCCTTAAAAACACACCCTATAAAAAGAAAACAAACATTGAGGATAGTTTACAAGATACGCTTTTGAAAATCAGCAGGTTAGATCGTATTGGAAGAGCATTCATTCATTATCTCTCTCTGAAGTTGATACTCCTTCATATCCTTATCTTCTCCTCCAATCATAACCGGATTTCTGTCTTTATGACTGCGACCAGACTGAAAGAGAAAATAGAGCAGGGTTTAAATGAGTTCAAATGAATATACTTTCATTAAACTACTATGCATTTAATAATAATCACATACATTTTTCAAACACTTAAATCACAGGGCCAGCATCTGTCATTTTGTACAACTGCTGCCCGTGTACGGGAATTAAAGAGACTATGAACACTTTGATACTTACTGATAATGATGACAATAATGATCACAACCACAGCTATCAAAATGGCCCACATCTGTAAAGACGACAAACAAGTACACATTGTCATTTGGTGCCTTAAGTTCAAAGTTATCCACTTGTTATTGAATCTTGATAGCAATAGCATTTTATTAATCTTGATTTTCCACAACTTGTGTGCTTTTCCTGGGTGAGTCGGAGTAATAATAGAGTGCTAATAGACAGACATTATATGGACAAGAATGCATGGGCCATATATTTTTTTTCTTATATTTTTAAATATAAATGCAGTAATCTTTAGCCAATTCAATAGGCTTAAAATGTCTTATTTTTAAATATATTTCTTAATATTTACTATGACCTTTTGTAAGCACAAAAACTAATCTCAATGTATTTTTACAACAACAAGACATGAAATCTGAAATGAAAAGATCTGTTGCATAATAATGTCTTTGATTTTGCATATGAGCTTATGGGAAACTAAGGAAAAGTTATATTACAGAGTTATATTATAGTTAAATGTTATAGTAATATTACAGATGTATGAAGAAAAAAAAAAAATTGGGAGCAAATCTTTTGGAAAACATCCAATCATCTCTGAAGCCTTCATATTTTTAAAAAATGGATTTAAACTAAATGAAATGTGAGAAATATGATATGGTCTTTGGTGTGCATCTTTGTTTTACCTTGCAGTTTTTCCACCAGTATTTCCTCTTGAGTTTGGCAGCGCTGGTCTCAAACTGGGAAGCACCGGCCTGCAGGGCATCGGCACGGTCGTCCAAGTCGGACAGCTTCTGGTCTCGTTCCAGGACTTTATCGACATTCACTCTCATGATGTCCACCACCTAGAGGAACGAGAGGATTCCCGTTACAGGATTCTTAGAAAAACTAGAAACAGTTTTGCTAAGGGCTAGAAAAGTAATCAAGGTCAAGGAATCTTGCCATGCATGTAAACAAACAGCTGCAGGTTTATTAGCCAGTTTAACTATGTGTGACTTTTGGCAGGATGGCTGGAGACTTCTTAAAACTAGACAAGCAGCAGGAACATGTAATTTAGTGGTCAGCATTTTATACTAACAGCACTGAGACAAACACAGCCTTGCAACCTGTTACAACATGTTTCCAGCAACATTTGTCTGTTCACACTGAAAGCAAAAATGATACAATTTTGATACAACAAAATCACAGAAAATCTGACCATATTTGATATAAAGTCGGATAGAGTAAAACTTAGTTCTATGAAATCTCACTGGTCCTACCTAGGCACAATGTGACAGAAAACTAATGTTTTTATTGCTGGTGAAAACAACAACAAAAAGTGAAAACTAAATACACATATTCTTCAAGGCAAGATTTGTCCAACTAGGTCAAGGCTAGAAAAACATTTTTTTAGGATTATCCAACATTTGGGAAACCAGTCTGTGCCAGAATTATTATAGTTTGGTCTATAAACACTTCCAGCATATGCAGATTTGTGACTGCTAGTCCTGTTAGCTTTTACATATACATACACTGCCGTACACAAAAGTTTCAGATCAGTAAGATTTTTAAAAATTGTTTAAAGAGGTTTCTTATGCTCATCAAGGCTGCATTTATTTGATCAAAAATACAGAAAAAGTAATATTGTGAAATATTATTTTAAATCATGTTTTTCTATTTTAATCTACATTAAAATCGAATTAATTCCTGTGATCAAAGCTGAATTTTCAGCATCTTTACTCCAGTCTTCAGTGTCACATGATCCTTCAGAAATCATTCTAATATGATGATTTATTATCAGTGCTAGAAACTGTTGTGCTGCTAAAATATTTTTTTAGAATCAAAGAAAAGAAAAAAGTGTCACAGGTTCCAAAAGATAATAAGCAGCACAACATTTTCAACATTGATAATAAATCAGAAAGATTTCTGAAGGATCATGTTGAAAATTCAGCTTCTCATCACAGGAATAAATTATTTTCTACTGTAATAACATTTCACAATATTACTGTTTTTTTTTGTATTTTTGATCAAATAAAAGCAGCCTTGATGAGCATAAGAGACTTCTTTAAAAAAAAATCATTACAAGTCTTACTGATCTAGGACTGTGCAAATAATCGAATGCAATGATCACGCGCATCTCATCAGTAAAGCCGGTTCTTTGATTAGTAGTAAATCTCCATCACGTGCATTCAGATGGAGCGGCATTTAATACACAGAGCCGTAGTTCACTGACAAGCTACGCAATATCGCGTTCATTATCGCTGGCGATGCATCGCTAATAATGAACGTGATATTGTGTAGCTTGTCATGATCATGGAATTCAATTATTTGCACAGCCCTATACTGCTCCAAAACTTTTGAACTGCACTGTATAGAAAACTTTGTGGTCAGTATGCTTAAAAAAAAAAAAAAAAAAGAAATTGATAAATTGACTGAAAGTGTTGCAAAATATTTCTATTACAAATAAACTGTGTTCTTATAAAAATTTCTGTTCAGAAAAGAATACAGGAAAAAAATTGATTTCAACAAAATTATGAAGCAGCACAACTGTTTCCTACACTGATAAGAAGAAATGTTTCTTGAGCAGCAAATCAGATCATTTAGAACGATCATATTAGAACTATTTCTGAAGGATCATGTGACACTGCAGACTAGAGTAATGATGCTGAAAATTCAGCTTTGCATCACAGGAATAAATTATTTTGAAAAATCTATTCAAACAGAAAACCTTTATTTAAAATTGTAATAATATTTCACAATCTTACAGTTTTACTGTATTTTCTGATCAAATAAATGCAGCCTTGTTGAACAGAAGACTTTAAAAAACATTCACTTGAACAGTAGTATGTATATGTGACCAGTACTGGCAAAATGAGTCGGAATGCGCTTGGACTAATTTTGAGCCACAGGCAAAAGAAGTGAAAAATATTAGTTTTGTTCGAATTTGAGGTTTTCACAAAAATGAGCTCATTAAGCCCTCTTCTAGCGATCCCAGTGCTCTAAATAGTAATTAAATATCTAAAATGATGTTTATTTATACGTTTTCTGAGAGGAGTACCTTTTCTCTGCTCACTTCCGGACAACTGCTGCTGCTTCTCACCACAAGTTGTAAGTCTATTGTTGCAAAGCGCAGCATTCCAGCTTTGTGAATATTCATATCGAATTCTCGATGAGTCCAAACCAGTGAAATATGATTTTTAAACCCATGCTGATGAAAACAAAACGATCCCGCTGACATTTGCAAAGCGCATGCATAAGACGCGCCTTTCCACGAGCGCGTGATCTCTCTTATAAAGTATTGCAAAATATATATTGGTGAGATTCACAGAATCATAATCTGTTGCGTCTTACATAAACGTTTAGTTAATGGTTGGGTGAACATCTGATGTGTAACATTATATTAGATCCATGCATTACAGTAGGTCCTAATATAGATCTGTCTCATTGTTAATCAAACATTAAAAGGAATCACTCGCTGCTCTTGATTAAACTACTGTTTATTTGCATCTTTGTTCTTATTTTTAATAAAGATAAAATAAAAAATAGCTATATTGTGATTAATAATATAGTAATTATTATTAAGAAAAGAATTGGAGGAAAATATGCAACGTTGCTTGGTGATTTTGCTTTGCAAACTTTAACTCGATTTTTCTCGAAATCAGATCTGCTGCCTCTATTGCCTTCAAACGGCTGTAGCTCTGTCATTTTTTGTCCAATTCCAACAAGTCATATATCATTTGAAGGTATTTTAATGGAGAATGTGAAAATAAAAACTCATTTTTGAAAATTTGCGCATTCCGACTCATTTTGCCAGCACGGGTCACGTGTGACGATTGAGCGCCAGTGCGAGCAGGCGGCTGTTCCAGTAGCTCTGTCTTTGCATCGCATTCTTAGATGTTTTAATAAGTTTTTTTCTTTTTAACTTCGTCATTGCGCGTTTGTGTAGTGTTTATTATTATACTCTTATTATATCCTATGGATATGGATTTATCACAACAGAAGAACGGCTACAAACTCGTGTACACGAGGGATCGGCTGCTCGCCCTCAGGACTATGGCCAGTGTCGGCATTGTCCCACACCTACCACGAGAAGCAGTGGAGATACAAGCCCTCTGTTCCATCGGTAGTTATGGGGAATGTCAACTCACTGGCCAACAAAACTGACGAACTGGCTGCACTCATGAAAAACGTGAGGATCTATAGGGAGTGCAGTCTCCTGTGTTTCACAGAGACGTGGCTAACTGCTAGCATCCCGGATGCCAATGTGGATCTACCCGGCTTCACTACGGTTAGGGCTGACAGAGACACAAAGGCGTGCGGGAAGCGCAAAGGTGGGGGACTTGTACTGTTTATTAATAACAGATGGTGTAATCCAGGGCATGTCACTGTTAAGATGATAACATGCAGTAGGGACATTGAACTTTTGGCTGTAAGTCTACATCCATATTACATGCCCAGAGAGTTTTGCATACTCTGCCATTCCTCTGCCACCATTGGGGAAATCAGACCACAATCTAGTCCTGCTCTGGCCTCACTATAAGCCCAACGTACGGAGAGAAGTTACCACCACACGTACATTTAGGAGGTGGTCTTCTGAGGCAGAGGAGGCACTGAGGGACTGTTTTCAGTCTACTGATTGGAGAATGCTGCAGGAGTCGTATGGGGAGGACATTGAGGATATCACCAGCTGCATAACTGACTACATGAACTTCTGCATGGATGTTGTGGTCCCTACTAGAACTGTACGCTGCTTTTCCAACAACAAACCCTGGATTACCAGTAACATCAAGGACCTCCTTAACAAAGAGAAGAGAGCTTTTAGGAATGGTGACCAGAATGAGCTAAGATGCGTACAAAGGGATCTCAAAGTTCAGCTGAAAGAAGCCAAGAATACCTACAGAAGGAAAGTGGAGCAGAAACTGCAGCAGAACAGCACAAGAGAGGTGTGGGATGGTATGAAGACCATCACGGGATGCTGCTCTAGGCGGGGGAGCACAGTTGAGGGGATTGGGAGAAGGCCAACCAGTTAAACAACTTTTCAACAGGTTTGTTGCCAGCCGGGCCCGATGGTGTGTGTCCTAGGCTACTCAAGGCCTGTGCTCTGGAGTTGGGTGACGCTCTGCAGCACATTTATAATCTGAGCATGCGAGTAGGGAGGGTTCCAGTGCAGTGGAAAACGTCCTGCATCGTTCCTGTTCCGAAGAGACCACACCCCAAGGAACTGAATGACTTCAGGCCCGTCGCTCTAACATCTCATGTCATGAAGATCATGAAGCAGTTGCTCCTACACCACCTTAGATCACAGGTTCAACATGCACTTGATCCACTGCAGTTTGCCTATCAAGAGAAAGTGGGTGTGGATGATGCCATTCTCTACCTGCTTCACCGGTCTCTCTCGTACCTGGACAGGGGCAGTAATGCTGTGAGAATTATGTTCTTTGATTTCTCCAGCGCTTTCAACACCATTCAGCCTACGCTACTGAGTGACAAGCTGAAAATGATGGGTGTGGATTCATATCTGGTGAGGTGGATCACAGATTACCTTACTGGAAGGCCTCAGTATGTCCAGCTGAGGGACTGCACATCTCAGACTGTGGTCAGCAGCACAGGAGCCCCACAGGGAACAGTGCTCTCCCCGGTCCTGTTCACCCTGTACACCTCTCACTTTAAATACAACTCGGACTTGTGTCACATGCAGAAGTTCTCAGATGACACGACCATTGTTGGGTGTATAAGGAATGGACAGGAAGAAGAGTACAGGAGCCTGATCGGGGACTTTGTGGCATGGTGTAGGTCTAACAGTCTGCAGCTCAACACAACTAAGACCAAGGAGATGGTGGTTGATTTTCGTAGGCCCAGACCCCATCTGCAGCCTGTGTCCATTGAGGGTGTCTGCGTAGAGATGGTCCGGACATACAGATACTTGGGTCTGGAGTTAGATGACAGACTGGACTGGTCCCCAAATACGGACGCCCTCTACTGGAAGGGACAAAGCCGACTCTACTTCTTGAGGAGGCTGGGGTCCTTTAACATCTGCCAGAAGATGCTGCAGATGTTTTATCAGACTGTCATTGCCAGCGTTCTCTTCTATGCTGTGGTGTGCTGGGGAGGCAGCATTAAGAAGATGCCGCCACGCGGCTGGTCAAGCTGGTGAGGATGGCTGGATTAGTAATTGGTGCTGAACTGGACACCCTGACATCTGTAGCTGAGAAAAGGATCCTCGGCAAGATACTGTCCATCCTGGACAATGTCCACCACCCTCTGCACCAAACCATCTCTGGGCAGAGGAGCTCCTTCAGTGACAGGCTGTTGTCCCTGGCCTGCTCTACAGATAGACTGAGGAAGTCGTTTGTCCCTCAGGCTATAAGGCTCTTCAATTCTTCTCTGTGAGCAGGACTTGAACTAGACTGTTTGTGGATGGACTTTTCATACTGATGGACAAAGAATTGGAGAGCACTGCCGTCTCTTTCTGCGCACTATGGATACATAACATTTGCACCTCTCAAAAAATTTTTTTTACGCATGTTTCTGTTGTCCGTTTTTAATGTTGCTACTGGATATCTGAATTTCCCCTTGGGGATTAAAGTATCTATCATCATCATCATCATCATCATATGTACTCCTAAATATAGACAACAACATCTGCGTTTAAAATTGTCTTTCTAGGAAACAGACCATGGACACTGATGATTCCTCTTGTTTCTTTTTTTTTCTCAATAGATAGAGAACTTCCCTCCCTCTAATACCACTCACCAACAAACTCATCTACACAAACAAAGATTAAAATAGAATGACAAAGAAACAGTGACTGATGAAGTTTTGCATCTCCATGACTACTGTGTTCAAGGAGTCAGTATATAAACTCTTGACTTCATGAGAATCAATCTGCTTTCCTCCTGAATTTAATGCATTATTTGAGACTAAATTAGCGGTAACACTTTGATCTACCCAAAATGGAGTAAAAGGTATGTTTTGAGTTTATTATCCACTTGTGATTTATTATTTATCAAGTATAGAAGCCCTAGAGAATGACATCAAATCCTGTTGCTTATATTCGATCGGTCTTCAGCAGATGTTTTAAGTAATGGAAAGCATGAAAAATCCCCTGCTATAATAGAATTACATAAAGTCAATGGCAACAGCACACAAACATAGCCTCCTCATATATGCTCTAGTGCTCCACAAACCCTGTTGCAGGATGATGTAGCTCCGCCCTTTAAGAGAGAACAGTGTGGGGTGGGAGCCAGCGTGTGCAGATCCATGTTTCACTTGCATAACCATAGTGACGGGGCATTACATAACCGGCCGGCAGCCTATGAGCTTACGACAGACTGAACGAAGACGTCTGACGGGAGAGGTCAACGGGTGTAAAGTGCGCAGAGACCTACATACATCCTGGTATAAATTTCCTTGAGAAATCATGAATATGACTGCGGTGAGCTGCAGAAGAGATGTGGAAAAACTTCTGACGGATTATTCCACGCACTTTAGACAGGAGTCGCACAGAAAGAAAAAGAGAGACTGAAAAAGAAAGTAGCAGCTTCTGTAACATTATATGTAATTTAAACGGCATATAATCAAATGTTGAAATGTGATATATGTATACACATACATATACAAACACTACCAGTTTGTTTTTGAAAGAAGTCTCTTTTGCTCACCAAGGCTGCATTTATTTGATCAAATATACAGTAAAAACCATAATATTGTAAATTTTATTACAATATTCAAAAAGAAAACAGATATTTGAAATGTTTTAAAACGTATTTTATTCTTGTGACGCAAAGCTGAATTTTCAGCATCATTTCTCCAGTCTTTAGTGTCACATGATCCTTCAGAAATCTATTAAACCATTAATGGTTTTTTTAAAAGTCTCTTCTGCTCAACAAGGCTGCATTTATTTGATCAGAAAATACAGGAAAAACTGTAATAACGTGAAATATTATTACAATTTTAAATAAAGGTTTTCTATTTCAATACATTTTAAAATGTAATTGATTTCTGTGATCAAAGCATCATTACTCAATCTTATTAATTTCAAATATCTGTTTTCTATTTGAATATATTTTAAAAGGCATTTTGACACTAGGCTGAATTTTCAGCATCATTACTCCAGTCTTCAGTGTCATATGATCCTTTTGAAATCAGTCTAATATACTGATTTGCAGCTCAAGAAACAGTTCTGATTATCATCAATGTTGTAACAGCTGCGCTTTTGTTACAGTCTCTGCCTGTAGAAATTACTGTGCTTTGCTTCCATATATTTATCTACATTGTTATTTACTCACTTATGATTTAACGCCATGTCAGCAGCAATGGCTATATTCATGGCAAAAACAATTCAATTGCAACATTCAATCAATATCCTTTCAATATAATGTTTACAGTAATTTAACAATTTTGTTTTACATGAATTTTTATTTTGTTCTAGATGTATTTTCTCATATTACTATTCGTACACATGGATTTGGCTTCCCATTGGTTTGAATGATATTATTATAGTCAGGGTATGAAATTAACATCCTACTCATTATGAAGTTTTAGCAATATATAGAACATACATCATTATAGCTTTACATTGATAATACTGAAGTCATGTCTACAATGGGTGGGGTCTAAAAGCTCATTTAAATATTCAATGAGCACATTAGTCACTGTACATCTTGTAAGTGTCATCAGTTGTCCTGCGATTATGTAACTGTTCACATCACAAAGGAACCATCCCTGAGAAGATTGCATCACACTGAGAGTCAGAAATCAAGTCGACTATTTACAGCCACCCATCCAAGAACACTGAGAAATGCTGTCAGGTGTGTCCTCTTACCTCATCCACCTGTGCCTGCGTCTGCTGCAGCCTGCGGTTATTCCCAGACGCCCCTGCACCAGAACCAGAGCCATCTGCACTCGGGACGGACCTATGACAGAGAGAGAAAACCGTATTACATTTCACAATTTATTGAAGAAGAAGACAAAAAAAAAAAAAAAAAAGACATCAGGTTAGCTGAAAAAGTCCAGGCAAACAAAAGAATAATCTACTTGAGCAGCCAGTATCTTGTTTTTTAAGTGAATAAGGCCTAGCATAACATACTCTTTACTTGCTGCTAATGTGATTTAGGGAGTGTATTGTAAGTTGATTTAGTCAGAAAGCATCTGTTAAGCACATAAATGTCCTGTTATGTCATTCTAATAGAAATCTGGTGTGGCAAACAGGATGTGATGTTCTACTGCCACCTAGTGGCACAAAGACTGCACTTCTAAAAAAAAAAAAAGATTTCAAAAGGGATGCCACAGCATGACGTTTTGGTTTCCTTCAGTGAACAGTTGTTAAAATCTTTATAATCTACAGAACCTTTTTCCACTATACAGAACCTTTTGGAATATAAATGTTCTATGTTAAAGGTTCTTAATAGGACCATAGAGGCCAATGAAGAACCTTTATTTTTTAAAAGTGTGAAGTTACACAAAAAGAGACAAGTAAACAAACATGAAGTGCTCTTTTCAACAAAAATGTTTGAAAGAGGAAGACCACAAACTAAGTGATGTGAAATCACAATAGAAAACACAACAGAAAAATTTAAGTTCATAATGAAAGCTAGCTGAAACTGTCATACATGCACACAGCATAAACAAGCAAACTTAAGAATGCCATTTGATATCAAAATCTCTCATCACGATGTCGCACAATAAACCGAGCCATTTTTGACTTTTAATCTGGTGTCAAAGTGTCTGTTGAGTTTATTTCAGAAGGCATTAGTAAAAGAAAATCACAATCATGTGAGAGGCCTTGAGCCAGACTTCACTCCCATCTAATACTGTGGATGAAATTTAAACCTTGTTAGAATAAAGACGAACTACAGGAGACTGAAAGAGACGGTAAGAGAGAACCATCAGGAGCAAACACACACATTCCACAACCAGACGTGGAAGGTTCCATAAGCCTTCAGATCATGTGATCGAGCCAGAAATCTCACTGCTCAAATCCCCCAGCTGTACGACACAATACATGCTTTTCTAAATGAATATTACACAAATCCGACCTCCATTGATCAAGGGTGTAAAATGGGCGCTTCTTCATGATCTAACGCTTTATTTATTTTTAAATAATATAGAAAAATCTATTTAAAAAATAAATAAATAATGAAAAATCTTAAAGGAACAGTTCACCCAAAAATGAAAATTCGCTAAAAATTTACTCTCCCTCAGGACAAGATGTAGATGATTTTGTTTCCTCATGGGAACAGATTTGGAGAAACGTAGCATTACATCACTTGCTCACCAATGAATGAAAGCGCAAACAGCTGATAAAAACATCACAATAATCCAACACTCCAAAAAAAAAGCTTGTTTCTTTTTCTTTTTCTTTTTTTTTTTAAATCAAGACCTTTTAACTTTAAGCTGGGGAATCTGGCAAAAATGCTGGTCCATAATTCATAACTCTTCCTCCAGTGAAAAAGTCCATCCCCTGTTATCCTCTCACATCAAAATCCACATATTTGTTTAGAACTGTTCTTGCTTGTAAATGGTGCTTGATCTGTGCAAATTAAGTTTTTCATTGGAGAAAGCAATATTATGGATAGAGGACTCATATCCTAGCTAGAGGCAATGGTTTGGAAAAAAAAAAAAAAAAAAAAAAAAATCAAATCACAGATTTTTTTTTTTTTTTTAACAAACACACAGCTTTTCACTTTACAAGATGTTAACTGATGGACTGGAGTGGTGTGGGTTACTTGTGGATTAGTGTGATGTTTTTATCAGCTGTTTGGACTCTCATTCTGATGGCACCCATTCACTGCAGAGGATCCATTGGTGAGCAAGTGATGGAATGATAAATTTCTACAAATCTGTTCAGATGAAGAAGCAAACTACATCTTGGATGACTTGAGGGTAAGTACATTTTCATTTTTGGGTGAAATAGGTATCAGTTGGAAAATTACTCCATTTATATTTTATTATTTTAACCAAAATTGTTTAAAGCTGTAAATGATATCCAGCATTAAATGCCATCATGTCAGTTAAATCCAGAGCACTGGTGAGTTTTAACTGACAGCCAAACAGACACAGACACAGCAGCTCTGTTTTATGAGCATCACTCCCATGTCCAATCACGGACATACAGTGAGTGTCAGTAAGTTCACACGCGGCTGTCAGTGGAATAGATGATGTACTGAGGTTATTAGTCTCATATCTAACCTACATACACAGCACAATTTCCACTTGTTAATGGCAACAGGACTAAAAGATGAAAAGGTGTTCAACCTTAATGACTGTTTTAGTACACTGATCTGTATCTGTGATACAGAAAGGGACAGAAACACAAAACGTAAGTGACCCCAATAAAGTTCAAAGATGTCACAAATGTCTCAAAAGAAGAGGTTATAACTAATGTTCATTAATAAACCAATAAGCAACATCAAAAACATAAAGCAATGCTTAATATGAATTGAATATGAACATATAACATTCAATCAAAGTACATTAATTAGGCTATCTGTTATAACATCATATAAAGTTCTTTTTAGCCGATTAGAGCTAAAATATTAAAATTACGTAAAGAAAGAAATTATTCTCATGTAAACATCCTAAATCATTCAACGAGTTAACCATATTTAAATAAATATATAATTCTTATAATTAATATAGCCTACTCGTATACAAAGGTACTGTTTGTATTTACAGTTCATCGCATGTCACCAAATATACAGGTCTATAATATGATTTAAATTAAATTATGTGAAATGATCTTCAGTCAGGCAAATTTAACAGTTTATTTTATTAATCGTTTTATATTAAATCTTTAAGCTTTCGCCGCAACTTTGCTAACGGCACATTATATCCGCATTACAGTCAAAAAGACAATAAGTGTACAACTAATGCAAGACAAAACTATTATTATAATGCTAAAATGTCTATAGCTCGAGTATGTTTCAAGTTTAAACTTTTCACAAGCTTTGTTATCAGTCAGAAACAAACCGTTAGCCATTAGCATGTAGCGCTTATAGAAACACACAAAAACTCTTTAAAACTCTCGAAGTGACAATAAATTTAATTGAAAATGTCATATACACTAATCCCAACTAAAATGGAATGGAATTAAACATCGAAAGTGAATAAAAGTCGATATCAAGCCAGGAAGTTAGTGCTAAGCTAACTTGTTGCTTTAGCCGCATTCACACCCATTAGCACAACACAAACTTAACAAACACATTCAACAAGACTGACATTCGTGAACATATATAAAACACGATATCATGAAATCATTGAGCTTGTGTGAGTGATGTTCGTGTAGTTTTACTTACATGGTCGATGGTTGAGTAGATGTGTGATTTCTGAAGGCCCCGCTGATACTACAGCTGTTACTGTGAGAGCGCAAGTGAAGTGTGTGAGGAGGGAGGGACTCCAGACATGACTTTTCATGTTAGTATTTGCATAAAATACTAATGAATATAAAAATGAATATACAGATAAGAAACTATAATATATTGTATACTATACTGCTAGTTTCTAGTTTTCTATAAAATAATAAATTAGGCAATATTAAAATAAATATATAAATAAATGCTTATATTTAACAAAAAAGAATTAAAATTAATATAATTATAAAAATCTAAATTTAATTATTGTTAATGTTAACTGTTAGTAACTTCGTACTGAATGTTTCATTGTGTAGTCAGTAATGTGTGAATATAGAATTTATATTGTCAGTAATAAGAAAGGAACTGAGATTGTGTGTTTGTGTGAACTTTCAGAGCAAAAAGAGTTCAGAAATTATATTATGGAAAGAAAAACAGAAAGTTGCAGAAAACAGGAACAGCACCATTTCTCTTTTAAGATTTTATTTTACAGCAGAAATTATATAAAGCATTCAGAAAACATTTTCCATATTTTAAGGGCAATTCAAAATGTTTTGCATGGCTTCAGCAGCTGAATATTTATTTATTTATTTTTTTAAAACATATCCAACAATTCAGTGATGCTCTCACATGCACAGTTACAAAACAAAAACAAAACAAAAATAATAATAAAAAAATAAATCTAAGTAAATAAATAAAACTCACAAGAAGGACAGAAAGAGGGAGACGGCCGAGAAAACAGCACATGAGGCAAAACTCATGAGAGGAGGAAAAGGAGGAGGAAGATACGAGGAGCACGAAGCAGGTATGAAGGAGAAAGAGAGAGAGATAGAGGGGAAAACAGAGGTCTAATACTAGCTTCACATGCAGAGTGTTGAAAGCCCACTGTCTTGTAAGAAATATGGGCTCATATTGTATCATTTTTTTTCTATTCTTCATTTTAAAATGATGAAAACGTGCATTAGGGCTGGGGAATATGAAATCAATGTCCACAGACCACTGAACACCTCTCTCTGTGTACCTGTAATTGCATAAGAGGAAGTGAACTAAGCATGTCCCAATGTTTTTTTTTCTATTTTTATTTATTTATTTTTTATGTTTGACTTATCCATATTCTTTCAACCTAAAGAGACCTAAACAAAGTGTTTATTGCTCTGTATTTGTAAGTGAAAAGCTTATAATCGAGTGGTTTTTCAGTTCTGTTTAAGCCTAACCTGCATTTCCGGAGCTCCAAAGAGAGGATTAAGGACATCGTACAAACTTCCAACTGCACCAGTAGTGTTTTCCCCCGCTAGGCTAAAACTTCACATGCGGTCATCCGTCGAGATAAAGCACACACAGACGCACGCGCTTACAACGTACCAGGGCTCGGAGAGGGAATTCAACTCGGATGGTGAGCTGTACAAAGTGCATATTTCTCTTATCTGACACAAAAATACGGAAAGCATGATCCGGATGCACGTATGCTGAGCTGTTTCATAAGAGGACGGGATCTCCCACCTTATTCTGAAGGTATTTGGCGCTGAGGTATACTTATGCATTCCCAATCCCATGGGGATATGGCAATACTAAATGAGCGGTGATACCTGCACGAATGACGATACCTGCTCAGTTTTGGAAAAATGGTCTAAAAACTCTATAAACACACACACAGTCTATCCTGTTACCCGAGCGGCGGTCTGTCTCTGAAAGCAGTGGTTTCGAAACGTACACATGGAAGTAGATTTTCCCAGTGGTTTCTGCTGTTGATTCTGAGCTGAACCTGGAGACTTAAGCTAACCTAATCTAGTCTCCACGCTAAACACCCTCTCCCTGTTTTAGCACCCTGAGTAAAACTACAAAAGGGAGGCAGATTTTTTCCTTCCCTAAGATGAATGACCCCAACTGAGATACATATACCTGGTGATCCATAACAGCTTTTCCTGGTGAATTCTGAGGACTTTCGCTTATGGTTTCCTGAAGTTTCGAGTCGGACGGATGGAAAGGGACGTAAAGGGCGGCCACCTTCGCTTGGAGTTGTGCTCTGACTTGAAACTAACAACCGGATGAAGTTATTACATAATGCGCCAACTACACTGAGCGTGTCCTACTTTCCTGGCCCAGCTTAGATCCGACATGGAAAAAGAGAAAGAAAAGTACACAAAATGACAGAAATAATGAAAGCATGCATAGTGTGTTATCGGGTCACTCAAAATCGCCTTTTGGAGACATAATCAGAATGAGCGGGGGACAAAAAAACACCCAAAATGACAGGTGCCTTCACACTCGGTGTCCATGTTAAAGGAGTGAAAAGGGTGTGAGAGGAGGAAACCGACCTGGGCTTCTGTTTGGACAGTAAAACCAGCCTTTAGCGTTGCATACTGTTAAAAAAAGAGCAATTGGTTCATATCGACTACTTTAGGAACAACACACTCCTGATATCGGTTGAATGTTTTAGGCACTTTCTATAATAATACTGATACTGAGTCTCTGAGATCATGAGGAAACATTTAACTTCTAAAACAATGGATCTACATGTGGGGAATAGAAGTAAAACTACATAGGTCATAATTCAGCAGATAAGCACCACATTCTTTCCTCGTCCGTCCTTTTTGAACAAGCAAAATGTGCTGGTGTAAGTTAAAATGATGCCTCACGTCAGCTGAAATCGCTTTGGAAGTTTAGGGGGTCAGTTAGTCTCAAATTTCTTTCAGAGAAATTTGTGAAAGACGCTTATTTCCATATAGCTGGCACGAACGTAAACGAAAATCAAAACGTACAAGAGAAATCAATATGATTCTGTGTGACTCAGCCATGGGGTTTTGAAAGTTGGTAGCAGCCCCCCAAGAAATGAAGATATAAACAAAAAATAAAGCTATGAACATGGCAGTCGTCGATTCTGATGATACGTGTTTTGAGCTACATTCACGATATGTGTCCATGACCGTTTTCGTGCCCTCTCAGTGCTTCGAGTGTGACATTTTCTAGCATGTAAGCACGTGTATGGGAATCGCCTGCTGGAAATAACCATTCACAACCCTCACGTCAACATCATTTTTAATTGCATGACCTACTTTAACCTCCTGACTCCATCCAATACCATTGTTCATGTTGAGTTCAAGACGATAAAATGTGAGTACACTTTGTAGTTATGTTATACAAGACAAAACCGTGGAGACGTTTTTGCTGTAACCTCTGCTGTAACTGTTGGGTGCGTGAGTGAAGTTTGGTCATTCAATAGTTCTCAAAGGAATAGCTTATTTAAGTCCTGTAGCATTCACATGACTGGTCACCATCGGTCAAAATGAAACAAAACAAAATACTATTTTATTTCCACTAACCCTGAAAAAGAAAGATCCTGTTGTGTCTGATGGATTCGTTTGGCTCTTCCGCTAAATCTACGGTTTTATCGTGAATCATGTCATGCTTCAGAGAATGCTCTGGGAAAGAACATTTTCAACAATGTCTTACAGTGAAGTTGTTCAAATCCTATTACAGACCATTGCCACTACATTTTATCTTTACATTATGTTCAATGTCTTAAAGTTTCATGCACATGGCTCCTTCTTCGCAACCAGTATTTACAATATTTACAAACAATACAACCGTACATCTTGGGCGTTCAAAGAAAACTATACAATATATTTTTTGTTTGTCTCTTAATGTGTTATAATCCAATTTATGAATAAAATACTATATATTCTTAAATACAATCCTCTTCGGAAAAAGATTCTGGCTATCAATGTTCCTTCACCCATCTTCATATGTACAGGGACCACTCAATAGTCAAAAATATGGATTTTTTTTTTTTTTTGAAGCTTCTGTATAGGGACCCTTCAAAAAGTCAAGAAGTCAAGGCAATGTTCAGTGAAACTCCACGGGAAAGCTTGTGGCGGCTTTCTGGAGCTCTTCGAAATCAACCAACAGTAACAATGAAGAAACTTATCACAACACACACGCACACACACAAAAATGGAAGATAACCTTTGCAAATATACGTTTGGCGCTGTGGCACAATGGATAGTACAGTTCACATTAAAAAAGGTCAGTTTTTAAAACAAGGAGATTATTTAAAACCTTCACACAATTAAAAAAATGCAATAATGCTAAAGGCAAAAAAAGTAAATAAAGCTAATAAATAAATAAATGAACTATATAAAAATAATGGTCTTTATAACAATATACTCGGAAACAAACAGGCTTATACGGTCTAGTTTGATGGTGCCACAATATCACCAATATGAATGAAAGAAAATAAAACACAAAACATTTACATAGCATGCAGGAGCATTTTGCTCAAACACATGCACTGTATCCAGATTCAATTCAACAAACACAGGACACACAAAGTCAGGCCAGCAAAAATGACATTAAGAAAAGGACCCATAAGAAAGTCGAAAACAGTGCACACGAAACAGTAACCCAGAGGGCTTTGCTTCAATCCCCCAAGCTGTCGTCAGAAGTCCCCTAACCCCCGTAAAGACAAAGGTAAGACACTGATATTTCAAACCCAGCATTTTTGCCCTGACCCCATCTACATTCATATGAAGGCTTCCCTTTGAACGAACGGACAGCATTTGTCAAAAACAAAGATTCGTGGAGATGAGAGACTGATTTCAAATACTCTGCATGCACATGGTCACTGAAATGAGGCCTTTTTTTGGTTTACATTTTCTAGGTTTTGTTCTTTTTTTTCCCAAACCGATTGTTGTCTTTTTTTTCCCTTTCAAAATATAAAAATGTAATCTGAAGCAGCTTCCAGCATGACGTTTTTCTGATCTGTTCATGTCGCGTGATATTTTACAAGCGTCGTCGGAATAAAAAGCCTTTGCTCCTTGGTCTTCCTTCATTTTTTTCGTAATCTAAAGAAAAAAATCTATGAAGAGTGCAAAAATGCCATGAAGATAATGTCATATTTCCCCAATAGTCTTGATTTCAGTTCCCCGGTAGCGAGAAAATACACAATGCAGGAGCAGAATCAGTCACAACGCTGCTAGAGTTCAACCGTCGCATTTCCGATGATCTTCCGTGTCCCCCTTCCTGAATAATTTTTGCTTTTTTCGTAAATTGTTTGTCTCTCATAAAAACGCAATGAAGAGGAAGAGAAAGAGTCCGCTCGGAGGTGTTACATTGCGACGGGGCTCTTTGCGGCGCTCTCATGTTCCTTGGCCTTTCTCAATTCTTTCACCCTGAAAATAGACCAAAAAACAAGAGTATTGCAGGGTTAGCCTGAGGGTTCACAAGCATTCTGGGCCCTCAGAGGAATCACAGACTTAACCAATACACCTGCCAGTTTCCTCACTGGAATCAACAAAGAACAACAAATATACCCCACTATAAATGACAAAGATCTTTAAAGCCTCAAAGAAACATATAGGACACAGATACAGCGACTCAAAAAGCTAAGTCACACATAAAAATGTCTTAATGTCACAGCATTAGATAACAAAACATCAAAGCAAGTGTCAATAATTTTAAAGAAAGATAGCACAAGCACACTCTTCAAGCAGAACAGAAGTTTTAACTGTAGATTTACTGTTTAAAATGAACATTTGGACACATTGTGGTTGTCAAACGTTAGTGGAACACGTCCACAGTCCAGCTGCTCAAAAGTCAAAGCAAATATGGCTCAGAAAAGAAGTTCTTGTCCAGGATTTGAGCACAGATGATACATGGTCGGATATTTTGCATCTAATCCAACAACATTCACACATTTTTAAGTGTGATTTAAATGTCAAAATACTTTTTTGGCCGCTGTATAGGACAAATGTCATTTTTATAAATGTTTTAACTCTGTGGGAAAAAAATGATTTTCTTTGAAATCTACTTTTTACTTCTAAGAGTCTACAATCAGACTACAAAGCAAACACATTAATTTATTAACAAAAAACTCCTCCAAAGTAAACCATCCATCTTAACACTATAACCTTTAAAGAGTGACAATATGTAACCCTACAATTCATGCACAATGCATCACAGAAATTCAACTTCTTAATTAGATATTTAGATTTCTCATCATGATATACGTATGCACTTAGAACTTAGTATTCAACATTTTAAAGACAATTTAAACCCCCAAACACGTCGTTAGCTCACAGTTTGACCCTCGTCCCACCCTCAGCCCCCAAATCAAGCTTATAAAAGCTGAAAGAGATGTATAAAACAGGCAGCCAGGCATTCAAGACATTTCCTCTTCCATAGAGAAAGGGATGTTATTTCAAGCATGCCCTGATAGAAGCAAGGCCTCCATGTCTTTAGCCATCATGCAATTGCCAAATGCACTACCCAGCAGTCCTTAGTGTTGTCATAAGCATCCTCATAACAAGAGAGATGGAGGAGACTTTAGGGAGATAGAGGGATCGAAAGAGAGAAAAAGAGACAGAGAGAGAGAGTGCATTGTTAGTTTTGCACTTAATGCATCATCGGTATTTGTTGGTTAGTTGGATCTATAGTCCTCTCTCTCTCATATAAGGCTCAGTCAACTTGGGCTCCAGTCGGCCGTCATGCATGCAGGCATAAAGCAATAGAGAAAATAAGATAAAAGAAAAGAGGGAAAGAAAGGACAGAGAGAGTCATAGGGAACAGCAGAGTCCGAAATCAAGGTACATAGACGTAGACCAAGATGAAAGAAAAGGGAGAGACAGGGAGATAAAAGAAGAGAAATCGAGGGGTACGAACTGATTTACTGAGGCTGCACTCACCCGTTTGAACAGTCTATGGTCCATCAAGGGGCTTTGCATAAACAGCAAAACAACACCAGACAGCTATTAGTACACACTGAGGTTGGGTTGGGTTGGGGAAATGGGACCAAACACAATAGGGCTTTCTAACAGAGCCATGAAAAGACCAAGGTTTGTCTGTTCCTGTCCTATGACTCCTGACAGTTGTGTTGGTGTGCTTGAGAGATTATGAAATGTGCCTCTAACCTTTTTAAATAGCAGGATATTAAAGACTGATTCATCTAAAAGCTGCTGAAAGTATACCATAGAGTGAGTTTGTGCATGCTAGAAAAACAACAGGACCGTAGGAACACAATGCGCCTGGTGCAAGTTCTCGTCTTTGGCCTACCTGTGACGGCACCGCAGCAGAAACCGCATGATTTTTCTGGCAGCCTGATCTTGTCTCTTGGTCAGTAAACTGCTTCTAAAACAAAATGATCAGCATGAGTGGTTTTGTACAAAAAATTGCTGCTATGATTCTAGGGTGTGTGGAAGATTCAGTTTCAAACGTTACAAAGAGTCCATGCCCAAGTCTCTATGATATAGCTAGGGTTCGTCCCTCAATGCAAATCTATAGGATTTTCTTGCACATTTTATTGTCTACTAGGCAAAATATATCAGCACACCTATCCTCCACTAGACACCTGATTCGAAAGAATTGTCCAGAGCACAAATGTTGCATGCTAATACATACTTAATAACTCCAAGTGTACGCAGAAGTAATATGCTGCTACACTGCAATTGCTTCAACAGGTTGTGAGACAACAAATGGCACGCAAAAATAATGATGCTTCTATGTGTACTTGGACTCAAACTGTTAGTGAAGTAAATAATTTTACTGGCGCTGTTTCAACAACAGATGGTCTCTTAAAGTAAACAGGAGGGTTTCGAATGCTGCCATTCTTTAGAAAGTCGACTTGGCAGTGTGGCACATTTGAAGTGTTGGCACATATTAAGTAATTCATCCAAAACGACAGTACACTTTAGAATGGCAAAATGACACTCAATTAATGCACGCAACACTCCTTGTGAGGCTTGAACACACAAGGATGCTTAGTAAAAGCATGTGTACATACAAATGGATTTTGGGAACTCAATTCAGAACTAAACTTCAAGGTGATGGCAGCATGTAAAAGGTCTTTGAGGGTAAGTCAATTGGAATTCAATGTTTTCTTTTTATAGCTTTGATTTTAATTGCCTATTATACTTGGATAATGGTTCGTTCTAAGTGTTTAATTCTATACATGAGGGTGGCATTTTAATTCTAAATGTGGAGAATTACATTAAAAGTTTTAAATCATGAAGCAGTACCTAGCTTGGCCACTGGAGGCGCAACAACTTTCATAAAATCTGATTTGTTCAATTTTCAACCATTAGGTTAGCCCTGTACTGGATGGTTTTTCCTGTACCTGAGTTTTTGCTGCACCAGTGCAGCTGCAGTGGCTCGGCTGCGTGGGTTTGGCCGGCTGAGCTCTTTGTAGCTGCGGTAATATTGCTGGATCAGCATGGCTGCCCTGCGACTCTGCTGGAACTTCTTCTGTTCGTGGTAGCTGCGGAATTTACTCTGGATAAGGATGGCGGCCAGCGTCATCTTCTTATAAAGTGCATACTGCCAAGAGGACAGACAAAGAAACTTGTGTCACATGATAGAGAGAGATATCAGCAGCAAACTACTCCATTAGCCATTTTGCTAATACAAAACAAATATCACCACTGCCAAACTACACCATCAACATTATATTAGATGTGTTGTGGATGATTGACAGTTACTAAGCTGTTTTGAATGTTTTTGAACACAAAATGGCACAACAGAATGTGCCAGGTCATTGCTAGGTGGTTGCATACTGCCTCAAGACTCAAAACGTGGACTGAGTCTGAATGAACTATGACATTTTTTGCCTGTTTTATTGTTTTAGAAGTCAAGTAAGTCAAGAAAAGTAGCTAAATAGCTAATCCATTCTTAGCAAGCTGCATTATTTAAACTAGCATCCATCTTTGTTAGTACAAGTTTGGTTCATATCCATAACCCTAAGTATAAGCAATAATAATAGTGATAAAGAAGCACCACTAACAAACTTCCAGTTCAAAGCAGTAGTAGTTGTAGATGAAGCAGAAGTGTTACCTTCAAGGCTATCCATGTCAGCTTGGGGAAGAGAGAGGAAGGAACTGAAGGCATTCTCGTAAAGCCTTTAATAACTTACCACTCAAAAGTGTATACACACAGAATTCTGAGTGTCTCTGCCTACCTGTTTGTACCTCTTATAACAGCGCTGAATGACAGCAGCTGCCAGTTCCTGCTGCTCCAGAAGTGGACGACCCTGCAGGATGGGGGAAGAGGGGGATAAGGTAGGGTGGAGAGGACAGGAGAGAGATTAGAGTTCACAAGGAGGCCTGCAAGGCCACAGAGATGATGGCATCTGATTCCTTTGTGCCTGGCCAAGGTGTCTTCATAGACTGGTAAAGTTGCGTCGATATGCTCTGAGACCTGGGAGAAGGTTATTCCTCAGAGCACTGCGCACCAGCAGAACACTGGGAGAAATCTGCTCTGAACAACCAACGTAGTGTGGACTCAGGGATATCTGCGCATCCCATTAAGACAGACAGATAGATAGAGGGAACAATGCAATCATTCCTTATAGCAAGGCCATGCTAAGCTCAAGCAAATTTCCCCATGCTTGTCAACAACAGTGACCCTATCTCTGCCTTTTGAGCGCACACCACAACAATCATACCACCTTTCACGACACAGGACTGCAAAGATCCAGATTCATTTACCGTAAGTTCAGGAACACCATACAACACAACACAATACATCAAGACCTTTGAAATCGGACCATCACGAACACTGGCAACACACCACTGATAACCTGCATGGGTGACCCTGGCACCTGGGTGAAACCCTGCCCTACCTTGTATTTGCGGAAGGTGTTCTGGACCTGCCGGGCTGCCTCGTAAAGTTCTCTCTGTTCGGGATCAGACAGGGCCAGCTGGGTCATGTCGCGCTCCTCCTTGTTGTGGGAGGCATTGAGGAGCGTAGTCCATTCGGCGGGGGTCTGGAGGCCAAGCTTCCCAAGAGGACCATCGAGTTCTGGCTGTCCTCCACCGTGGACTGGGCCCAGGCCAGGAGAGGAAGTTAGGGGCTTGTTAAACAGGAACCTGGAAACAGTTGGGAAAACAATTACACACAAGAACCCAAAGAGACTGCAACTAGGATTCTTGAGAAGAGATTATAGAACTTTTTAATGAATCACCTCTCTGCATCTCCAAGATAACTGGCCAACCAGCTCATGGTGCTGCTGACTCCAACACCATCCAGTGTAGTGTCTGATGCAACAAAGTTTTCCCTCTTGACGCGATCAGATGTCGCCTCAATGACTTCCTCTGCTAAAGTCATCATGTTCATGTTCTGAAAAAAATTGTTGGGTACTTTCAAAATTGCTAACAATATTGCCACTGAGACACCAGACAGAAGCCAATGCAAGTTTTGCAAGTTTTACAAGATCTGATAGACTTTACTTTTATCCCAAATCACTACAAAAAAAGCTGTTTCGGCAGTCTACTCGAGTACCTTCTCTATGCCTCACCTGCAGGTCTCCTGTGTTCTCCAGATCCTCTTGGGATGTCCGCAGATCAGAGATTGTTCCCGCACTAGCAATCTCTCTTAATCTCAGTCTGTTCGCAAGCCTTTCCTTGCCAAGTCCTACAGTTGGCACTCTGCGTCCTGCAGCCTGTCTGGAACCCCAGCACCCACCTCCACAATTTGAGCCCAGCTTAGTCTGAGACTGCTCACCATCTCCTTGCTCTTTCTCCGCAGTGCCTTCCCTCGGTTTAGAAGGGCACATTTTAGGCTTGTGGGCCTGTTCATCTAGTCCAAGAGGGGCAGAGCAGGGTTTGCTGGGCCGAGTTTGAAGGGTCTCGGGGTTTGGTTTGTGTTTCTTGCTCAACGGGGCGTCCGCATGACTAACGCTGCTATAGAAACTAGATGGTTCTGACCTGGGTCTCCTCAAGTCTGCAGAAGTACAAAGAAAGTGTTTTAGAAGAATGTTTGACCAAATTTAACACAACCTGTGACCCAACCTAAGCCATTTCCTTACAAAGTACTCATTTGTTTATGCAAGGTCTTTCTACATTTTATAGGTTAACTCTACGGAACTCAACATGAACATGAAAGACTTTTGAAGACTGACAGTCTAGATAAGAATTAAATTTTCCAATTCTCACCTGAGCTAGAACTGGAAGCAGAACTAGTGATGTTGCTTTCTTTCAGCCCAACTGAAGATGTCTCTGTACCCCAAACATTCATCCACCCCTCTGCGGCTGAGGCCTCAGTAGATGGTGAGAAAGGCATGCTGGGAGTTGTAGTCAGTGCTCCTGACTGCTGCTCCTCCCTTTGAAGGCTCTCCAGACACTCTGCTAGCTTGGTATGGCCACGGGACCGGGAAATAGCCAGCGGTAAGCGACCCAAAGAGTCTGGGATGGCCAAAGCTCGCCGATCCCATTTATACAGAACCACTGCTGCTTCCATATGACCCAAAGCGCAAGCCCACATCTGAAGAGAAGAAAATTGAGTTCCATTTATTTTGTATGCCACCCTTTGCCCCTTCTATATGAAACAACTCATCCAAACAACATTGTGAAGCTACATGGTACCATGATTGAGGCCTAGGGCCAGTTTTACTAACAGCTTGCACCAGTGCAAACCGTCTCTTGGCATTAAAATAGTACTGTCAGGATTTACTAAACATGCGCAGTGAAGAATTAGCGCTGAAAAGGCGTGGACACAGTTATTTTTCGCCTGACCTTATTGAATATGCATTTGTAGGAGTTTCCCTTTCAGACGCAAAATTTCTGGGAGGAGAGTATTTAAATGAATCACGCAACGTGATTTACTAACGTTTGCGCTCGTCAAATTACTGGTATTTGCGGCATTATTTAACGTCCAAAAAAAGCATATCTTAAACTAATTTGCTTTTGAAATGGCTGCAATTATTGTTGCTAGGAGGAGGCACCGCAGAGAACAGAGAGCGTGTGGTAAAAGGGAGAGGATTTTTTTCCACACGTATTCATTTATTTGGAATGCCAGAAGAACACATTATCCAAACATATAGTTTGCCAAGCCATGCTATTTTTAATTTGCTTCAGGAAATAAAAGACGACTTTTGAAACCCAACTAGGAGTCACGCAATACCAGGTCTATCAAAATTTCTTGCAACCCTTAATTTTTTGACCTCCAGTTCTTTTCAATGTACTGTGGCTTCTTTATTTCTTTATTCTTTATTTGCGACTATGCTTATTTGTGCTGCGCTTGGTATATTGCATTGGTCGATATGTAAATAAGATGTTGCGTCTGTTCTTTAGTTTGCACATTGTTAGTAAATCACCTGCAGAAATATCCACACCCATCGGCGCTGTTTTGGAATTGTGCTCTCATGCTAATTTGCCCTGTTTAGTAAAAATGGCCCCTAGTGTCAACACTCACCAGTGGTGTGCAAGAGAAATGATCCACATTTAGAGGATCGACCTCAAGTTCCAGGTCAATACTGTCTGCGTGCTTAGTGCTGTAAAAAAAAAACAGCACATTGAACAATACAGAACAGTTGAATAATGCAATATACATGGCCATTTAGTCCAGGTATACAATCAGTATACTCACCGCCACTTGATAAGTGTTTGGATAAGGGTGGTGTAGCCCTGGGCGGCTGCCAGATGAAGAAGAGTCATGCCCCTGAACGTCTTGGAGTGGATCAGGTGCTTGGACTTGGCCCAGCATGCGCGGTTCATCATCTTTTCACAAACTACCACCACACGGCTCTCAAAGGAGTTGCCAGCTGGACCTTGACCCTGGCTTTGACCCTGACCTGGTGAGAACTAAAACAAAGAATCAAGAACCAAGTCAATTCCAAGAATATAAAGGGGATTTCTAATAGTTTGGAGCAAGACAGTGTAGCACAGAATGATACCTGCGCCTGTTCAGAATTGCTTCTTCCTCCTTCTCCTTCTCCTGTTCCTCCACTCTCAGATGGTCCTCCACTGCTCTGTTGCTGCTGCTGCTGCTGCTGACCGGCCATCTCTGCCATCCTTCGCTCCATCTGCTCTAGGCGTTCCAGGATGGACATTCTGAACTGGTTATCTGTATAAAACATAAGGAGAATTTAGACTGTTATGTGTACATATCAATTGACTTTAAAATCAACATGAAGTCAAACTCTGTTTACTTTCTTAACAGACGTTCCCAGTGTTATTGTTCATGATTCATCAATGCATGTTATTCCAAAGAAAAAAATGTTTGTCTTTCATACAGAAGTAACAATTGATCTCTGAGACTAATTTCTTTGTCTGCTGACTTCACCAAGGCCATTTATAGGGGCGTTCACACCGGCAGCGAGAAGGCATTTCAACTGTAGTATCCTGTTATATAAGGTGGAGAATAACTGGTATGGATAAAAAAAAAAAAAAAAAAGTCCTGTCCTATATTTTTTTTCTTGATGAATATCTTGTTTAACGCAGAAAAAAATGTCATGTTACAGAAATGCAATGTATTGTGAATTTCACTTCAATAACTTATATGGGTGTTAATTATATGATGCTCATTTTTTTTGTCTAGGTCTACATTATTGTTATTCAAAATACACCTCTTCTATAGTGAATTACAATTTCTGAATTAAAATTTATTTTTGAAATTCACACAAATATATCTGATTTGGGAAAAAAATGTCTACACGGTGTAGTTGTCCTGAGATAAAACAAATACAAATAGTTAATTTTTTTTGAAAAAAAAAAAAAGAAAATGGATTTTTTTTAAATGCACCAAGCAAACTTAAATACATTTGGAATTTATAACACATTTTTTTACTCTTCATCAACTCAAATATAAATTCATTCATTCATTATTATTTCTCATTGACTCATTTCCGTTTGCCCGTATCAAATAGTAACTAGCTTGCATATCCTTTGAAAGAAAAAAAAAAGGTTTCCAGCGACTTGCGGGATCTTGTATGTAAGCTCATAATGTGTTTTTTTTTTCTTCACAGTGATAGCTAACATCACGCCAAATTCCCTGCATATACTACATTGACACCAGTTCTGTTTCACACACGGTGAATGAAAGTGAATCTAATTCTAATGAATGGACCTACACACATGGATTTGGATTCTGTGTTTTTCATCCACAAATATCTACCCTTGCAGACAAAAAGAGCCGCTCCGAAACGGAGCTCCAGTGCAGCTTTGTTCAAACACTACTGCAGTGTTGGTGCAGTGCAGATGATGTCATTTCCACCTGCTGCTGGCTGGCTGTCTTTCTCTCTCTCTCTCGCTCCCTCCACTCAGAATGCGGCACACGTACTCTCATGTAGGCTGGGGGGAGGGGAAAGGGGAGGAGGGACCAAATTGCTCTACAACGGGGCTGTGACATAATCAACGCTCTACTACACCTCCAGCAGCCTGGAGACGACCAATCAGACGCCGGCAGACCAGCCAGGCAACAGAACGCTTGAGAGCTTTGTGTCAAACCTGAAAACGTTGAGGGGCAGCGTTTCAAAACAGACAGACCTAACTCATGTTTATTAACGCCGCCGTGGAGAATATGTTTAGAGGAAATGGATAAGGGCGACGCTATTTGCATTTGCTGTATTCAGGTGAATATATAAGGGGAATTCAAGGTAATTCGACCATTTTTCGCAGTCATTTCAATGTCAAAAATTGGCCGAATTTCTTTGAATTCCAATACAAAAATTAGCTTCCAAAACATGTCACAACAAACGAATGCATGCAAAAATCAAGCATCATACAGTTCCAACAGTTAATTTGAACTTTTAATATGCACTTTAAAAAGAGCAAGATTCTTCAGAAAGTCGTAAATGCATATGAGGCTATCTTTTAAAAGTATATAAAATGACTTTTTCCAAGCACCCAATAGCAACCTTCACCAACACAAACCAATGACGACGCACATGCATAAACAAGCCCAAAGGTGTCCAAAAAATCCCCCCAACAATACTAAACAGACTGTGTCAATGTGTGTTACCGTTTTTCAGGAGATGTTACATCAGCCTTGGTGCTGCTCCTTTGGCCTGGGTAGCTCTCCTGGTCAAGCGGACCTCATGTGGTTGAGCACAAGCCTTGAGTGAGAGGACTAAACTCTCTATTCGCTGGATGTTTGAGAATCTCATGGTAATATCCTAATGCAGAGAGCCCAAGCCGGTTTCTCTATTTCATCACAGTTGCATCATGCTCTTGAGAGTGGGGGCTTCTGCACCACTTTACAGCTACAAGCGCAACAGGGGCACAAAATCACTCACTTGTTGAAGATCTGTTGCGGTTTATTGTGCCTGAGATTGGTAATAAAGAGACTACGGGCTTTACAGTCATCAGAAATTAAACAAGCATTTGACAATGCATCCATATGGCAAGGAATGATTATTGCACATTAAACTGCACTTGCTGACAGTGTTGTTTTGCATATTAAGTAAAGGTGCAAAATGCAATTTCCCATCTTGCAGGCCGGTTTGGAGAACTCGCCATATCTGGCGAGCTGAGACTGTACAGCAGTCCAAAACATCTTTAGAGTGTTGGTTGTGACACTCTTCTCAATTATTTGGATGAAACACAGCTGCCATCTCTCTTAAATACATTTTCAATTACTCTCTGCAGTTTAATGACAATTACATACTATTAAATAATAAATAAATGTGGAAATAATCCAAATAGAAAGTCTAATGCAATAATATGCAGAGAAAATAGAATGTGTACAGTGTTTATGCTGGTTATTAAATTCTGGATGATTGCTATATATTTTTTTTTCCCATGAGCATATCCAATATTTGCTACATCTGAGCTCAGACAGCATATTGACTCTTTCATTTTTATTTTTAGGGTTTAAAATCTCATGCTCTGCTGGGCATTTCCACAGGATTTGCTTTAAATCTATAACAGACTAATATCCTGTTTAAGCCCATCACTGCATAAATGCATCGAACAGAAATGGAAAAAACAAAATCACACAAATGTCCCTTTTGACAGGATTTAGCTGATAATGTGCAATGATTTTGTCTTAAGGGGATTTAGCTCAGCATGGACTCAAAGCTGGGATAACAGCTCCTAATGCTGTGGACATTGGTAGATCTGGTAGATCATGACCCAAGAACAGGTGCTTGTTTTGGATAGAATTGGACAGAGGTGAGGATGCTATGATAATAATGCCATCATTTCTCTGTCAGTCATACTCCCAGCACTGATTATTTGTAGGAACTTTCCTCGTCTAACTGGAAACATCACTTCTGCTTAAAAACAATTCAAAATTAGCAATTCAAATTTTCATTTAGGTTTATCAGACATGTACTGCCTCAGACCACAACTTTGACAAACAAAAGCTTCCAGCACAAAGACTTTGACCGCTGGAAAAAAAGCACACTAGTTTATGTGTGAATGTTTTTCTTTCTTTATTTTTGACTTTCTTGAGATATTATGCATATATGTCTGCAAGTAATGGACAACAATAGGCTTCAGAGAGTTTAACTTAAAATACTGCAAATACTGTGGTCAGGATATCCACACAAAGAAAGAACTTTGACAGTTTTGCAAAATGTAAAATATATTACTGACAATGAACCTGAGTGAAAATTAAAAAAAAAAAAAACATCACCCTGAATGACCATTACAAGTAAAAAAAATAATAATAAAAAAAAAGCACAAAAAACATCTCCACAAAGATTTGTTTACTCTAATTACACATGAAACTAAAAGCGAGTGCAACACAGTACTTGCTCAGATTTAGCTCACTCTGCATGGAGAGTAGACAAACAAACAAAAAACTGTTTAATCTCAATCGAGAGCAAAAACAGCACGGATGAGACACATCTGTGTGGCTGCTCCATTAGCGGACTCAAGCCCTGACCGCAATTCCTAGAATTCCACAGGAAATCTCATCAAAGCACAAGGAACTTTGAACTGCAGATTTAGGGTTGATTATAGTGACCTACTTAGAAGTTTCCTTGTAAGGGCATGTAGGCAGGCCAGCAAAACAAGAATACAGAAGTTTGGGTTGAAATCCTCTTGACTTTTGTAATGTGATTTCAGTGAGATGTGCCAAGTATTGCAGATTGTAATCTGACATGCTCACAGATTAGAAACTAGTGTTGTTCATATTAATAATAAAAATAGCAAAAAGGCTGAATGAAAAGTGAAATGGCAAAAGTTGTCAACAGGTTGGTAAAAGAATTCTAATAGGTCTGCCAGCAAAACAACACTGCATCTCATTATTACACGGTATAATTCTAGAAAAAGGGTCAACTTCATGGAACTGTATATTCGTCCTCTCCCTCTGGAGTGCTTAACAGAAGAAGGGCAACAGTCTGATCCTCTCAGCATCACTGTCGCTGTCCACTGCCTGTGGTGCTGAAGACAGACGCACTACACCTGACTGACTCACTGTAACCACATGCTTTACATAGGAGATCTGGAGGTCTCTGAGAACGCTGGTTGGTAAAAGTTTACAAGCCTTTATGTACAATCTGACCTGGTTATAACCTGCAGAATCCCACAATCATTCATATAAAGAAACTTCCATGCTGAGTCTATAGTGAATATTTTCCACACTTCACCCATAAGCTCTCTGAAATGCAATAAATATCATTCCAGCAGAGAAAATGCTCTCACTGCTGTTGGGAAACATCACAAACATGCAGGACACACAACAAAGACAGTGACACCCGGAGCACAACTACAACCTATATTCATCTTTAAATAGCCTGTGCATGTGGATCAAGTTCATGTCAGTATGAAAAAAAGATCACGCATACTAACCCGAATCAGCCAGCTTGTTGTCTGTCACTCACACATGTTCTCCATCCAGCGTCAAACTAACCGCAGGAGCCGCTTGGCAGCGGAGCCAACAACAATAGAACAAAGTGTAAGTGCGGAGTGTGTAGGGAGAGAGATAAAGACCCCTCGCCCCCCTCCTCTACACCTCCTCCTGTTCCCTCCCCATCCCTGCTGCCGATGCTTTATCTTCTCCGCTCGCTCATGGAGACGCGGGGCTTCATCCGCCGCAGGTACGCGCTTTACGCACCGCTTTACGCGCAGTCGTGCGCCACCGACTGGCTCTCCAAACACTCGTAGGCATCACAGACCTCCTTTTCCAACGGAAAACAGTCAATTAGGTAGAAAAAAAATCTACTTTTTGTTGTCTCTTTTATAGTGCGAACGCTCTACGCGCACCAGCCATTCGTCTCCGAACCGCGATCGGTTTTTGCGTATTTTGTTTATATGTGTTTTTTAAAAGGTTCTTCTGTTTTTTAGCGATTGGCGACAGCACATGGACCCGAAGCATTTCGCTTTTGATGTTTTTGATTCGCTTTTGACTAAAACCGCGCGAATCTGAAGTCGTGTGGTGGTTGGATGTGGACGTGTTTTTCTTTTGGGAGTGGCAGCGAAACACAATGGAGCCGCTATGATCACTCATATAACCGCTTGGAACAATGTGATGGTCGCTCACACGGGTGTTTTGCGACAAATCTGTGTCAACAGGAGTTAGGTTTACTGCTCCTGCCCCTCTCAGCCTCTGTCCTGTGGTTCAGTACCTGCAGTGCTGCAGATAAACTGTTTTTCTCCTCTCTGCATTATGACAAATCAGGCCAGGCGGTGTGTCGTTCGGCGCCACGCACATAACGCGCTGGATGCACGCAGACAGCATGCTGGGAGAACTGAAGCTCGATTAGACGAATGAGATCTCATCTCATGAACTCAGGTCACCCCATTTCAGCGTTTTTCCATCTTAACATCTGTAACTGTAATATACTTAACATCGGGATGGCCTCAGTTGACGCAGGACTGAATCTCACATAAAGACGTGTGGGAAAATAGGATAATTTTAGGACCTATAAGATCTGTTTACATTATTTAGATAAATTGCTTAAACTGTCAAATAAAATAAATATCTACTTACTGCAAAATTCTATATTTAAATAGTGAAGTTTATGCTGATTTTAATTTAAAGGGAACTATTGTGTCCAGACTGGACTAATTTTAACTACTCTATTACACCACTGACAAACTAATGAGAAATATCTTTGAGAATAATGATAATTACAATCACTCTATGAAAATGGCAATGATGTTTTTTTCACATTAAAGTTGAGGACATGGGGGACATGTGCTTAATTGTCATTTTTAGGCAAATATATATTTTCACTTGGTTTTGATGAAATTTAGCCTTTATGTATTTATTGTTTGCCATTTAAATGTGCACAAAATATAAAGCAATGAGATTTTTTATTAAAATAAACATTTTTATTATTATTAAATATGATCTGGATACTTCATCTTGAGATTCACCCTCAGAAAACAAACAACAAATCATATTTTTACCTTATTATCTGACTAGTATATATTCCATAAAACGTTGAGGCACAAAAACATACACATGAGTACAAAAACAGACAAGTCCTTTAAAGCCTTTTAAATGTTCTTTTATCCAAACATAACCTGGTTTCACCGTTTAAAAGGGTTCTCTACTGGGATGGCATTCATCTTTGAGATATCTGACAAAGTCTACCAGCCTAGTTTGACCAACTTACTTATTCAGGCCACAAAAAAGTCTCTGGGAGTTGTTTTTATTTTACTTTTAGACTACACAAACACTACCTGGCCATCTTGATTAAAATGCATGCAAAACCAATAATAGCAACCAAGTCTTTGATTATTCACCTGCTAGTCATTTAAATATTAAGAAACAAAACTTGAAGAAGTATCAGCCATCAACCATTCAGAGGTTTTTCAGACAAACAACATTTGGCAATACACAAATATTTAGTATTCAAAAATGCAAAACATGAATTCAGATCCAAAGTTTCATTATAGTGTATTACAAAAAATGAATAAAATGCAAAATGATGACAACCAGAAACACAACTGTGTGACAGCGTTATATGATGTAACGCAAGATAAATCTCAAACGTACCGTCCAGTGAGAGCCAGTCGTGTTGAGAAGAGGGCAGGGCAGGCAGGGCACGGGCTTTATACTCAAACACCACTGAATTGGAGATGATTTGACTGCTGGCTGCCACCTGCAGGGTCACCAGGCCTGTGTCATGAGCTTTGAAAGGAAATAAGACATAAATGAGGAATTTTTTATGGCTTGCAGTTCGAAGTCCACACGTTTGCAAACCATTTACAACGTTAAGAGTGATGGCTCAGAGTATTTGTTTTTATTTATTTATTTAGTTATGTAACAGTGGAATTTTAATGAGTTCTCTATGACAGCTGTTAAAGAACAGTCCTTTGTTTGTTCACAAAGACCACATGATATATTCATAGACTACAGTATAGAGACTTAACACACAAAGTTTGAAACATTTATTTATTTTAGCATGAAAAAAGACCCTAAAATAAGATGTTGGATTGGGACCATGTGGCATACTGACTGATGTAGTGGGCCCTTTTTATGTTTTAAATTTATTTGATGATTTTAGTATATTGAAATGTAGCTGCATCATATTTTCCCTTTAAAAGGAAAATTTTACTATGAATGTCTATGAACATGCAGTTTGTGACTGTGTAATCAAATACCTGGGCAGTAACAGCGTAGCACCCCGGGCTGAATGAGAGAGGCTGGAACTGTTATCTGATCAAACAGACAGGTATATTCACTGCTGGCCTCCTGCCATGGACCGGTGATCAGCACCTTCACACCACCCTGAGAAATAAACACCAAATGAGCAGTTTCCTTTTATGTAAACTGTTAAAACTTGCAAAGCTGCTATCACCCCCAAAATAGGTTGGTTACATTTACTGTCAAATTTGACAATGTTCTCTTTTATTCCGACGTATAGTTTTTGTCTAAATATGCATTTGTTTTAAATGTCAGTACACCACCAGAAAGACTGAATTAAAGCACATCTCTGATGATATCTTTTTCCAACAAAGAAAATGTCACAGAAAAAATAACCAGGGTTTGTTAGAGCTGAAGTGTTGTTTTGGTGAGATCTAATATCCCTCTGTCTATATTAGTCCGACTGCTTCCTTGCCAATGGGCATGTTAATAACAGTCCGAGCATGTGTCTCATGCGGCCCAGGGGCTTCTGGGACAAATACATACGTCACTTGTTGTAGAGAAGACCTTGAGCTTAGTATTCAGACCTCACAAGACTCAAATCTATTCCTGCATCAAACAGCTTGTGGCCGATTCCCTTGTGAATTGTATGCTTTCACTCCACAGGTTTCCACAGAATTAGAAAACCATCATTCACAAATACCTTCATATCCCC
Organism: Tor tambroides; assembly: GCA_021397915.2. Taxonomy (NCBI): domain Eukaryota; kingdom Metazoa; phylum Chordata; class Actinopteri; order Cypriniformes; family Cyprinidae; genus Tor; species Tor tambroides. Next base: position 304,663 of record JAFVLL020042948.1, read on the forward strand.
TGGCCTTTGTTTACTTAAAGGGACAGTTCACCCATAAATGAAAAATCGGACATTATTTACTGACCCTCAAGTTGGTCCGAACCAGTCTCTTGAACACAAAAGAAGATATTTTGAAGAAGGTGTGTAACCAAACTGTATTTCTTTTATACTACAGAAGTCAATGGCTACCATCAACTGTTGGTTACAAGCATTTTTCAAAAATATCTTCTTTTGTGTTTAACAGCTGAAAGAAACTCATACGTACAGGTTTGGAACAACTTGAGGGGGAGTAAATGATGACAGAATTTGGGTAAACTACCCATTAGTTACCCCTCTGTTATTACAGAGTATTAATCATTTGACTATATTTAAATCCATTCCACAAAATTAGGCAGCTTTTCCCTCCACATCTGTTCAGAAACTGAAAAAAAAGTCTGCAGATTCTATTTGGACCTGCACATTCATCTCTGCTGCCCCCTGGTGGTTTTTCGAGCACACATCCATAGCAGTCAAGATGCTTGTTTTTTTCTTTTAGGCAGCAGCTATTTGCACTAAGTGTAAATAGGGATAGAGGCTATTTACACTAAATGCAAATAGCAATTAGATGCTATTTACATTACGTGAAAATAGCATATTTTCTTAGCAATAGATGTTATTAAGTGCAAATAGCTATAGATTCTACACAACG